>JAIUCV010001486.1:0-89408 GCA_026724425.1 Erythrophleum ivorense
GTTAAAACCCCTCCAGTGTACGAGTTAGAACATCGATAAACCCAAACTTTGACCTTTTCGTTTGAGAAGGTTTTATACCTAATTTGAGTGATTCCAAAGGCTATTTAGAGGTCAGAGAACCTAAATTTTATGATGGGAAATACAGTTATTGAAAAGGAGTTGAAATGAGCCTAAAATGAAAAAGCTAAGAATAAAAGGATAAAATTGGCATTTTAAAAACCTCCTTAAGAGTCCCTAGCTATAAATAGGTGGCACCCTACTTCTCCCTCACTTTTGTTGACCTAAATTCTATCCAAGACCAAGGAGAAGTTTTGCAAAAGGTGGAACACAAGAGGGAGCTTCAAAGGAGGAGAAAAGCCTAAGAAAAGGTATGGAAAATCAAGGAATTTCTTGCTTCTTCCTTCATTGAACTTGTTATTATTCTTCTCCTTTTTCTTTCCATAGTTTTGGTGCATAATTTGGTTTTATTTTGAACTCAAACCAGAGGGGAGGAGTTTGAATTCCAAGAGGAAGACCAAGGTAAAGGGGAAAGCTCTTGAAAAAGTTTGAATTCAAGGTAAATTCATTAGTTTTTATGCCTCTTATTCCTTGCCCCCTTTATGTATGACTCGACCATTATATGGACAGCTAAGAGGAAGTTATTTTTGAACTAAACCAAGGATGAATCCTAGGATTTAGAGTGTGGAAAACAAGAATATGCAAAGAAATCCAAGAAAGAACCTTTGATTTGCAAGATGTCTAGCCTAGGGTTTCATGTAACACCATATATTTTTAGCTTATTTCATACTACTTCCATATCTCATGTCATGCAATCCATAAGAGAGTAAGAAATATGGCATAATAATAATGAGTTTCTTAGCTTTGTGACATATAAAATTTTTCTTCAGAGTCCTGTGGGACATATAGACTAATGTATCACATTCTCATATTTAATTACATGGATACAACTCATTTCCATAACTAAAAGTGGCCTACAACTTGTAGAAACCAAAGGAAAGCATAAAACACATATATGCATTTTTGGCCAGAATTTTCTCATTTCTATCACAAACTTTGAAAAATCATAACTAAGTTTAGAAAAATCAAAATCATGCATTCTTGGCCATTCTGGAAAGCTACACATGTCTACTTTATGGTAGAAATATGTCTAGACCATGAAACACAACACAGAAGGTGTTTGACATTCAAAAATGTCTAGAGGTCTGGCTATCCACTAGTACTGTCATAGGTTTCTATAGCAAACTTTAAAAATGTCTAATTAATTCTAAATAAATTCAATCCATGAAAATGATACCAATCTGGAAAGCTATGGATGTTAGCTAAAGGAAAAAAACAACTCTAGACTAGTTCAAGCATGCTTAAACCTCAAAACTTAATTAAATAGTACCTAAGGTCAGTTAGAGCACTTGGCTGGATAAAATTTTGAAAATTCATATCTCCTTCTATAGGCCTCCAAATGTGGTGCTTCTAGTTAGTACAATTCACTGGAATGTCTAGTTCCTTCATATAAAATTTTGTGTCAATTGGACATCATTTAGGCCCTGTGTAACAGATTTTATTTTCGGACCTGAGTGAATAGTAACATAACCAAAATTAAAATTTTTGCCAACTTTGAAAATTCATCAAATATTCTCTAGACCTTTAAAAATTCTTTCTTTCACTTCCTAAAAAGCTCTAATTGCATGCCAAATCTTATATCAAGAAGAGCACATTTGAACAAAAAGTGACATAAGGTTCCAATATGGTCAATTTTGGCTCCATATAGGATACCAAAGTGTCCAATTGACTCTCCTTGATGTTTAGCACCTATTGGGCAAGTCTAAAAGCATGATTATGACTTGTGTGAGTTGCCCAAGTGGTTTCAAACCTTATGCATCTCAATTTTGGGCATCTCACTTGCATTTACACATACACTTTCATAATGTAAACTTGCCATTACATGACTAAAATGTGCATTTCCACTCATACAACCTTAGCTCTCAATTATACATGATACAATAATATAATTATACATGTTCATGTGGTCATAGGTCATATGTAATGATGGAGTACATCAATTGCCATCCATAAGGCTTTAAAGTAACAAAATCTAGGCATTTTGATGTCAAACTCTCATCTCTTATGTAGTTGGCTCCCATTTCCTTGATCTCTTAGTCCACCTAGCATATTAGATCATTGGAGAGGAGGGGATGAGATTCAAAAAATCCTAATAGCTCATCTCCCATTCAATCATACATAAAGCATACAAAGTAAGTCTTACAAATGCATGCATGGGCATATTAACATGTGCAAACAATTAAGAAGCATTTTCAACAATTAAGCAAGTCATACATGGCATACAAAGGCTTGCTAAGCAAGTGGATTAGCCTCACCCATTCACTTATGGATTTTGGACTTTCCTTACCCATTCTTAAAGAGGTTCTTGGATCAACCTTGCTCTTGGGGGTCAACCTCACTTTTGGGAGACTCTTTACTTTGTCTCAACCAATCTTAAAGGTTTTTAGCTCATCCTCACCATGGCTAGAGGGTTCTTGGCTTCACCACACTCAAGCAAACCAAAGCAAGCATCATAGACATCATTTAGAAACATAATGCATCATCATGGTACCATGGCATATAAAATCATGCTAGAATACTTTTCATGGCTTAAAGCATATACACACACATTCAAGACAATGTAAACACACATCTATGCATGAAAGAAGGTGGAGAGAGCTACCTTATTAATATTTCTACACTTTTTCCTTAAGCCTTGAATCCTTTCCCTTGACCTCACACACCTAAGAAGGTGGAGATCATTCCTTTTGGCCTAGACACATCATATAGAAGCTAATTATACTCTTGAAGTAAGTCTAAGGCCACACAACTTGCTTAGACACTAGCTTAACCTATAAACCCTTTTATGGTTCCAAAAATGCACCTAATGAAGTAACATCCATCAAAAAAATTCTAGGCTCCATTCTTTCCTTTCAAATATGATTCTTGACTCTTTTTAAGCCTCTTGGAGTCATCACACAATTAAAATAAGGAGCCTAACTATATGTTGTTTCTTTAGGTCATATTATGGAACATATAAGGCCATCTCACTATCTATGGTTTCTAAAAATTTTTCAAGGCTTTCTCTCATATTCTCCCATCACACATGATGCAAAACTAAGCTTAGAAGGAATTAAAACACTCCCTAGGTGCATGAACTCTTCTTAGCTGAAGCTATGCTTCCATATGGCACTAATAAAGTTGTTTTAATTTCTTTGATAGGAGAAGCATGTGGGAGGCTCTCTTGGTGTCTTAGGAACTTACATATACTTTTATAGTGTGTTTGGTTTTGCGGTGGAAAAGTTGAAAATCCTGTTTGCCCAATCATAGTATGTTGATGCAACAATTTATTGCTTTGTCTAAAACATGCTTTAAGAAATGCCACCGTCCATCCAAACACGCACTTAGACAACTTAAATTACTACTAGGAAGCTTCATCTTAGCCTAGGTGCAACCAAATCCCTAAATTCCATAACTTGCATTCTAAAGCTCCCTTTTCAATTCTAGTTGTATATTCTTAATCCTCACACTCCATAACCTTTGGTTCCATCAAGAACACATAAAGAAAAAATCTCCTCCTCATTTTCTCTCTCTATACCTAAACTTAAATGGCTTGGAAACATAAGATTTTGTAAGTATTTCAAGTGAATTCTTACCTTAAAATTGAGCTCTCTTCGTGTAGATTATTTCTCACTGATTGATTTCTTGAAAAGAGTTCCTTTTTGGCTTGGGTTAAACCTAAATTTTCAAGTTTTCAAGAAAACAAAACCACCATTAGAGAGCTTTTAGAAAGAGGAATAACTTTCCTAACTGACGTGGGGTAAAATGGGGCCATTTACTTACCCAAATAGAAGCTTAAACTTCTTCTCTCTCTCCCCTCTTGATGTCACGCCATTGCTGCCCATTTTTCTGCAAATGGAAGCTTGGAAAAGGTGATGGGGTGTAATTTTACTTAAGAAGCCTCTTTTACAATTTTTCAAAATGACCATTTTGCCCCTACATGTCTGTTTGCTCTGTTTAGGCTCATTTTAACTCCTTTTTTAGAACCACCTTTTCTATCATAAAATTTAGGTCCTCTAACTTATAAAATTATTGTGATTTCATCCAAATTGGATTTAAAACTTTCTCGAACAAACTAGTCAAAGTTTGGGTCAACTAATGTTAGAAAACGTCCACCGGAAGGGCTTTGGCTATCTTGGGGCTTCCCATGGTTTTCAGGGCCTCTGAAATCCCTGGAGAACTCAAAATTTTTATTTAAAAAGCCCTCATATGAGAATTCCAAAATTTGCTCAAAATGACGAAAATGGCCTTACGTTTCCCTTTCATTACATTTCGTTTCTTCACTCTAACTCTGTTTTTCCTTCCATCTGAGCCTGGGATTCTCATTATTAAGAGCCTAAAATGCTTCCCATTTTTTTTGGGACCTTAACTAATTCATTTTGGGAGACTTCCTTTTATATCTGGTGAATTTTGTTCGTTTACAGAGAAATCGTACGTTACGTTTCTTGTGTTTTTTCTTGTTTTTAGAGAACCAGATGTTATGTTTCACTTGCACCTTGGTTTGTAGGAAACTTTCTACCCATACTTTAAGGTATCTAAGAGTTTGTGTGAGTTCCTAAGATACCAAGAGAGCCTCCCACATGCTCCTCTCATTAAAGAAATTAAAACAACTCCTTTGGTGTCCTTAAGAAGCATAGCCTTGGGATAGTTTAAAATTCCTCCAAGCTTAGTTTTGCATCATGTATGATGGGAGAGTATAAGAGGAAGCCTTGGAAAAATTTTAAAAAGCCTAGAAAGTGTGATGGAGATATAGGTTCCATATTGTAGCATAATGAAGTAACACCTACCGAGGCTCCTTGAAATGATTGTGTGATGGCTCTAAGAGGTCTAAATGTAGTTAAGAGTCATATATTAAAGGAAAGAATGGAGCCAAGATTATGTTTTCCTAAGGTTGCTTCATTAGGGGCCTTATGGAACCATAATTGAACCATTTTAGCCATTTAGCTTTTCAAGTGTAATGAACGTAATTTCTATAAAATGATGAAATGAGCTGTATATAAGCAAGTTCTTTGAAATGAGCTATATAATATCCCAAAAAATTTGGGTAGAGTCCTAGGCTCCTAAAAATGATAATTCTAGCCTCAGATAGAAAAGAAAATGGAGCTAGGATGGTGAAACAATTTGTGATGAAAACTAACGAAACATAATGGCATTTTCGTAAATAAGTGCAACTTTTAGAAAAACACATAGGAAGGCTTTCTAAATGGGAAATTTGAGTTGTCCAAGGCTCTCAGAGGCCCCGAAAACCATGGGAAGTCCCAAGGCATGTAAAGTCCCTCCGGTGTACGTTTTTTAATAACGATGAGCTTGAACTTTGATAGATTTGTTCGGGAAGGTTTTAGCTCCAATTTGAGTGATTCCAAAGGTATTTTATTAAATTAGGAACCTAAATTTTATAATGGAGAAGATGGTTCTAAAAAAGGAGCTAAAATGAAGCTGAAACGAAATTGCCATTACGGAAGGACAAAATTAGAATTTTTGAAAAAGTGAGTTTCTTGAAGCTTCCACACACTTCTCCCTTCTTCTCCCCCTCATATAGCACAGCTTTCCTCTGCCTAAAATACACAAAATGACTTTCTCTCTTAAGGGTATAAGAAGGGGAAGAAAAGGAGGAAAAATTAAGGAAAAGGTAAGGAAATTTGTAGATTTTCATGCTTTCTTCCTCCAACCTTGCTCCCTTCCTTCTATGCTTTCTTTCTATGGTTTTCTTGAAGGGATTAGTTCTGTTTTTGGTCCAAAACAAGGGGGGAATTTTTGAATATTAAGAAGGGAATCTAAGAAAGGGAAGAAGCATCAAAAGGGAGCTAGAAATTCAAGGTAATTCTCTATTCTTGTTGCTTCTCCTTGTTGCTTTTTTCTTGGTGCTTGTTTGTCCTAAACTAGAACCATATAGGGGAGGGAAGTTTTGTCCAAAAACAAGGAAGGAACAAGGGTTTTAGACCATGAGGAAGAGGAATATGGCAAGAAATTCCAAGAAAAGCCATGGAAATCAAGATAGGAAAGTGTAGGCTTTTTCAGGGTTTTGGAAAATCTGATTTTGTATGAGTATTTCCTTGGCTATTTGAGTGTTTCCTTGAGCTCCTAAGACCTCTAGAAACCTTCCCAAGTTGCTCTCCCACCAAGGAAATATCAAGAACTCTATAAACCTCATTATGGTGCTAGGTTCGACTAAGCTAGGAAGAGAAGCCTAAAGGATGTTTTAATTTGTTCTAACCTTGGTTTGGGACTTCATATGATGTTAGAAGCTAGGAAAAATCATAGGGAAAAATTTAGGAGCCATGGATTGGAAGATGGGACAATGGTGTCCATAATAGTGCTTTGTTAAGCAACTTAATTCTAAGCTTGTGCAAATAATTGTGTGAGGGCTCCAAGGACTTTGAATGAGGCCAAGAGGCCTATAAATGGAAAGAAATAGGAGCCTAGAGCTTGAATTGTGAAGGGTGCTTTGTCAAAACTTTGATGCTTGAGGCATGCAGGGCATGCCACTTATCATATGATTTGATGAATTTTAACCACCAAATTGGCGTCAAACTAGACTAAGTAGACTTTCTACCTGAAAGGTAAAGAGGAGATCTTAATAGTAAGGATCCGTCTAAAAAGAGAATAAAATAGTACTTGTGTATGTACCAGTGGTTGAGATACTGTCATCATAGGATGATGAGCATGTATATGGCCACAGGAAAGAATTACCTACTAATATTGAAGGTAAAGTATGATTCTGCCATCATGATGAGTCTGTCGCGCAACCCTCAAAATAAAACTAGGTTGAAAAATATATAGCTAATGGTGCAACCTAGGTCATCTTCCTTGGAAATGGAGTTTAATGTTTAATTAGATTTTCTAAGTGTTATAAGACTCTAAAAATCTCTAAACTAAGGGGGTTTTTGATCTAATTGAACTATCTAAAATAAAATTGAATTAAAATGACTAACTACCTAATTGTATGGATTAAGTTTGAATGATAGACTTGTGACTAGCTTTGGATTCATCCCTTGGTATCCACTATCCTTATCCTAATTGTGTTCACGGTAATTATATCTTGAGTTACCACACAAGAATTAAGAAATTAACAATCTAACATTGAATTGAAACCTTAATCCCGCATCAAATCGCTAACTCTTGTTTTAAGATTAATAAACACTCAATTTGATTAGTTAATTGATCAATTAGCCTCTGAATTAACACCCTAGGATGTTTAATTAACTAACCAAGCACTAAGGAATCCTGAAATCAAACAATTAAGCACGTAATTTCACTCATGCATTTCATCAAACACCTTCATGGCATGCATTGGAAATTAGAGAAAAATGCAAAATTCAATGTCCAATCCAATCAATTAATCAACAAAAAAGGTTTCCTAATTAGTGTCTAACTAACCACTAATTACTATTACACAAATGCCCCATCAAATACAACTTAACCAAGATAATACATGCAAAAGAAAAAGTGTAAGAAATTGAGAAAGTCTTAGCCAAAATTATGTGTTTTTCTCTATGGATTCAAGCTTCAACTTAAGTGCCTTCCTCCTAGCTAGCCATAAGGGAAATTAGAGCTTCATTTGAGTAGAGATGGAATAGGAATGAAGGATGGAATTGGCATGGAATGGCTCTGGATGAAGGATGAAGTGTAGCATGGAATGAATGAATGACGGAGTATCTCACATATGGAATGTGTGTATATGGATGCTCTCTGCCCGAGTGTATCTTGGATGCCCTTCTCAAGTGAATTTTAATAAATTCACATGCTCAGCCATCTCATCCTTCTCATTGCTCGTAGCCACATCATGCGTGTATAAGGTGGGCCCCATTGTGAATATAATAATCATCTTCCACATTGCTTCTTCTTTATCTACCCAACCTTCACGTGTTTTGCCTTTCCATGCATATCTCTCTCTATTTCTATTCATGCTACCCGTAGCTTTTGTGTTGTTAAAGGAGAACGTGGCTTACACTCTTCAACTCTCTTCTCACACACTGCTTGCGTGCTTTTCTTATCCCAATAATGTGTCTGCACAGTCAGCTCCCAGCTTGTTTTTCTCCTCACTAAATGTAGCTTCTTGCTTACTTCGAATCTAGAACATTCTATTTCTGCATGCATGTGCAGCTCCATTCAAGTGCTTTCATGGATGGTCCTCTTCCTTGTGAGCTTACTCTTAAGCTTGAAATTCTTTTTGAAACTGTGGTTTGCTCTGTTCTGTATTTCAGCTCCTTTTCTCATGCTTAAAACCCAGCTCATGCTTCTTTCTTAGCTCGTGTTGCAACCTTTTGATGTTTTCTAAACTTGTGGCTTTTTTCCTTCGTTTCTCAGCCAGAACCATGGTTAGTTCCTTCTCAAACCAGAGCTCACATTCTTCCACGTAGCTGCCTTTATATTGTTCCCACGTACTTTCCACATTATTCAGCTCCATATCCATGTGTTTCTCCTTCGTGCAGATTCTGCTCACAGGCTTCTTCATCTTCCACGTCAACCCTTTTTTAGCTACTTCATCCATTTACTTAAGTTTCTCACCTAGCTTCATTCAAGCGAGCTGCTGTTTGCATGAGACAACTCAAGCCTTCGTTAGACCACGTGAATCTCCCCATGTGTGCTTCTCTTGGGTTCTTGCTGTTTTGGCTTCTAAAAATTCTAGCTTCTTCATGAATTTATAGCTGTTCTGCTCGAGTTTGTTCTCTTTATGTAGCTCCTTTAAAATTTGCTCATGCAGCTCATTTTTCTCCTCGAGAAGCCCTCACATCCAGAAACCCATGCAAGTGAGCTATATTCTTCTATGTTCATCTTCTCTTGTGAGCTTATGTGTGTGTCTTCCACGTGGGAACAAAGGAGCTGAAGCTTGCTTCTTTTTAAAATCCAATTACTCCATCAATCTCCTTCCATTCCAATTTTATTTCCTCCAAACTGTACATATGGAGCCTTCATCTCTTCTTCTTCTTTTCTTTAAATCAAATGCTCATTCAAGCTATTTGCCCATAAAAAATTTTGCACAAAAGAATGGAAAATATTAAATAGAATTATCCACAAAATTATTTAAAAGAAATTCATGCATTAAGACTCAATAATTTTGCAAATTAATTCATAAGGTGCAAAAATGGCTACTAAAATCAATTACCCACTTAAGTAAATCCATTAAGCCTTATTTAACTATTAAAATGCTTAAGCTAAGGGAAGTTTCATCTCTTCTGTTCTCTAAACCTGTGGCTTTTTTCCTTCGTTTCTTAGTCAGAACCATGGTTAGTTCCTTCTCAAACCAGAGCTCACATTCTTCCACGTAACTGCCTTTATATTATTTGCACGTACTTTCCACGTTATTCAGCTCCATATCCACATGTTTCTCCTTCGTGCAGATTCTGCTCACAGGCTTTTTCATCTTCCACATCAACCCTTTTTTAGCTACTTCATCCATTTACTTAAGTTTCTCACCTAGCTTCATTCAAGTGAGCTGCTATTTGCATGAGATAACTCAAGCCTTCGTTAGACCACGTGAATCTCCCCATGTGTGCTTCTCTCAGGTTCTTACTGTTCTGGCTTCTAAAAATTCTAGCTTCTTCATGAATTCATGGCTGTTCTGCTCAAGTTTGTTCTCTTCATGTAGCTCCTTTAAAATCTGCTCATGCAGCTCATTTTTCTCCTCGAGAAGCCCCCACGTCCAAAAACCCATGCAAGTGAGCTACATTCTTCTATGTTCATCTTCTCTTGTGAGCTTATGTGTGTGTCTTCCACGTGGGAACAAAGGAGCTGGAGCTTGCTTCTTCTTAAAATCCAATTACTCCATCAATCTCCTTCCATTCCAATTTTATTTCCTCCAAACTGTACATATAAAGCCTTCATCTCTTCTTCTACTTTTCTTTAAATCAAATGCTCATTCAAGCTATTTGGCCATCAAAAATTTTGCACAAAAGAATGGAAAATATTAAATAGAATTATCCATAAAATTATTTAAAGGAAATTCATGCATTAAAACTCAATAATTTTGCAAATTAATTCATAAGGTCCAAAAATGGCTACTAAAATCAATTATCCACCTAAGTAAATCCATTAAGCCTTATTTAACTATTAAAATGCTTAAGCTAAGGGAGATAAGATGTATAAAAAATCATGCTTATCACATCAGTAGTCTTATTGTCATGTATCATGTGAGGTGTGATTAAGGGAATAGAGACAACATTGGGAATTTGAGATGGACTAGTACTTACCATAATAGTAAAACTCCCTAATTTTGAAAGAGGACTCCCTGATCCAGAATAATAACTCGAGGGAAATGAATGAGAGGTGGCAATAATGTAATTAACTTATGTTATTACAATAAAACCTTAGTATAATGATTGACAAGGAAGGGTGAAACACTAGTGGTAAATGATACTTAAGTTCTCTCACTGGGAATCCCTACCAGATCCATTGATATTTAGGGAATGCTTGATAATGAAAAGACTCACTAAGTCTCCTTGTTATGTTTGTTTAACTCCCAACAGTCAGATATAAATTGAGACCTAAAAACTTTTGGGGAGTGAAAAAAATTAGTTGTGGCTGGCACAGACCATTATACAAGGACAAAAAAAACTATCGTACCCTCACATACTATATGCTATAGTTTACTATTAAATGACCTTGTACTTACTGTCAAAAAACCTTGTAAATAAGGTCTCAGATTTTCACACTACTAAATGCAAATTCTTGTTAACAAGATCTTGGACCATGTGGACAAGATATTATCTCATTACTCTTTAGGGATTTTTATGAACCCCTAAATTGTAGCATGTTACAAAAACAAACATAGCTATATATAAGGAAGTTAGAGGGAAATTGGTACATCTTGGAGAGGGTGAGTAATATGCTAATTGAAGTATGATTATACTTGTGTGAAAATACCTTAGTTAAATGTAAAGGAAACAAAGGAGTAGTCTTTTAGGACTATATAATTTCACAATACCCAAAAAGATGTATAGTTGACATCAAATGAGTATAGATGCCATTACGTTGACTACTAATGTTAGTAGTAGTTGAAAACTAAGATGAAACACTTGGATCTTTTGATCGTGGTAATCTTTAGAATCATATGTATATGATTGCAGTGATGCCTTCACCACTGCGAAAAAGAAAAGAGAGAGGGAAAGGGGCTATTAAGGATTTTCCTATGTTGGTTATACCTACGGACGACAATTAGATTGCCTATAATGAACCATCACCATGAATTGGAAATTCCTAGTGTTGTAGGTAAGTGGTTCAAGCTATATACAACAATAGGATATATACGACAATGGATTACAACATTTTCCATTTATATGGCCTTAAAGTAACAAAATCTATATACTTTGATGTCATATTCTCATCTTTCAAATGGTTGGCTCCCATTTCCTTGTTCTATTGGTCTACCTAGCATGTTAGAACATTGGAGAGGAGGGAATGAGATTCAAAGAATCCCAATAGCTTATCTCCCATTCAATCATACATAAAAGATACAAAATAAGTCTTACAAATGTATGCATGGGCATATTGACATATGCAAGCATTCAAGAAGCATTCTTGACATTTGAAAAGTCATACATGGCATACATAGGCTTCCCAAGTAAGTGGATTACCTCACCCATTCACTCGTGGATTTTGGACTTGCTTCATCCATTCTTTTAGAGGTTTTTGACTCAACCTTGCTCTTGGGTGTGAACCTCACTTTTGAGAGACTCTTTACTTTGTCTCAACCAACTTTAAGGGTTCTTAGCTCATCCTCACCATGGCTAAGGGTTCTTGGCTTCACCACACTCAAGCAAACCCAAGTAAGCATCATAAACATTATTTAGAAACATAATGCATAATCATGGTACCATGGCATATGAAATCATGCTAGAATACTTTTCATAGCTTAAAACATATATACACACATTCAAAGACAAGCCAAACATATATTCATGCATGAGAGAAGGAGGAGTGAGCTACCTTGGATGTAACCACACCCTTTTTCTCTTGAATTTGCTCTCCCTTTCTTGGCCTCACAAACACAAAGGTGTGGGACTGATTTCTCTTGGCCTAAACACAATTTATGGAAGCCAATTAGGTTCATGGAATTAATTTTAAGGCCACACATCTTCCGTAAATACTAACTTGATCTATAAACCCCTTTATGGTTCCAAAATGCACCTAATGAAGCAACATCCATCAATTAAATTCTAGGCTCCATTCTTTCCTTTCATATATATGATTCTTGACTCCTTTTAAGCCTCTTGGAGTCATCACACAATTGAAACAAAGAGTCTAACTATATGTTGCTTCTTTAGATCACATTATGGAACATAAGGTACCAATTCATTCTCTAAGCTTCCTAAATTTTTTCTAAGACTTCTCCTTATTTTCATTCATCATATATGGCTAAAAAATGGGCTTGAAAAAATTTAAAACTCTCCCTAGGTATCCAAACCCTTCTTGGCCGAAACAATGAAGAAGTTTAGCCTCTATGGACTTTATTTTGTTTTCTTGATGGAGTAAGCACATGGGGAGACCTCTAGGGATCTTAGGAGCTCATTTAATCTTCCATTTAGGCATAAAAATTAAGGCATCAATTCAGGTTTTACAAGGAGCATATGAAACCCTAAAATTTATATCTTGAATTTCCATGGTTATTTATTAATTCTCTTTGCATATTCTTATTCTCCACACTCTTTTCCCTAAGATTTATCCTTGACTCTACCTAAAATCTAAGCCCTCCTATTGCTTCTTGAGTAGGGGGAACCATGGAGAGAAGAGAAGCAAGGGGTAGCAATCATTGAAGGAGAAATTACCTTATTTTCCTTTTTTTCTCACTTAAATCTTCCCTTCTTTGGCTTCCTCTCTTCAAATCCAAATTTTTCCCTAAAAATAGATCCATATACGTCAATATAATCACAGGAACTAGAAGAGAATGGAGGAGAAGAGGTTTAGAAAGGAAAGAGCATGAAAAACTACCAAAAATCCATACCTTTAACCTTTGATTTCTCTTCCTCTTTTTCTTCCTCTTGTACACCACTCTCCTAGGGTTTTTTCTCTGGTTTGGGGCAAAAACATATGAAGCTAAATGAGTGGAAGAGTGGGGCATCCTATATATATAGGTAGAGGAAGAAAGACTTTTCAAAAATTCTCGTTTTGCCCTTTGTTCTGGACGTTTTCATTTCTAATTCGTTTTAGCTCCTTTTTTAGAATCATCTTCTTCATTATAAAATTTAGGTTCCCAATTTAGTAAAATTCCTTTGAAATCACTCTAATCGGAGCTAAAACCTTCCCGTATGAATCCATCAAAATTTGGATACACCGACATTGGAAAATGTCCACCGGAGGGGGTTTAACTATCCCGAAGCTTCCCATGGTTTTTAGGGCCTCTGGAAACCCCAGAGAACTCAAAATTTTCATTTAAAAATTCCTCCTATGTGAATTCTAAAATTTGCTCAAAACTACGAAGATGTCATTACATTTCGTAAGTTTTTCATTAAATTTTGTTTCTTTATTCTGGCTCCATTTTTCTTTCCGTCTAAGCCTAGGATTCTCATTTTTAGGATTCTAAAATGTTACTCAATTTTTTTGGGACCTTAACTAATTCATTTCAGGGGACTTACTTTGAAAATGCACCCGTTTCTATCGTTTAATGAAAATTGGACATTACAATTCTCCCCCCTTTAAAAATTTCATCCTTGAAATTAGATAATATACCTTATAGGAAGCGTTCTGGATGTTTCTTTCTCATATCATCCTCTAGCTCCCATGTAGCCTCTTCGGGAGATAACCCTTTCCAAACCACTTTCACCATCGGTATCGTCTTATTCTGTAATTGCTTGAGTCTAACATCTGCGATTCGATATGGTGATACTATGTATGATAGATCATGCTGTAACTACACATTCTTATATTCTATGACATATGAGGGGTCGGGTTGGTATTTTTTGAGCTGTGAACCATAGAATACATTGCGTACTTGGCTCAAATTTGGGGGAAGGACAAGTCTGTAGGCCACAGGTCCTACTTTATTAAGAATCTAGAAAGGACTTATGTACTTTGGACTGAGCTTTTTACTTTTAATGGATAGACCTATCCCTATGACTAGAGACACTCTAATAAAGATATGGTCTCCAATCTCAAACTCTAACAGCCCTCGACGTCTATCTGCATAACTTTTTTATCTACTCTGGGCTATCAGGAGTTTCTTTCTAATAGTCTCAATCTATCTAGAAGTCTGGTCCACTAACTCTAGGCTTATCAGGCTTTGCTCTCCTAGCTCAACCTAACACATCAGAGACCTACACTTTCTCCCATATAATGCCTTATATGGAGCCATCTGTATACTTGCATGACAACTGTTATTATAGGCAAACTCTGTTAGAGGTAAGTATGTATCCTAATTTCCTTTCATCTCTAACACACACACCCTCCACATGTCCTCTAGGGTTTGGATGGTCCTCTCAGTCTATCCATCTGTCTGAGGGTGGTAGGCTGTACTAAATCTAAGTCTGGTACCTAGAGCATTCTGTAATGATCTCTAAAATTTGACATGAATCTAGGATCTCTATCTGGCACTATGCTCCTAGGCATACCATGTAATCTTACTATCTCCCTGATGTACAGCTGGGCTAGCTAATCTAGGGTTTAAGTGCCTTTGATAGCTAAAAAGTGTGCTGACTTCGTTAATCTATCTACTATTACCCATATTGTATCATGCCCTAATGATGTCTTGGGCAAACCTATGACAAAATTCATAGCTATGCTATCCCATTTTCACTCTGGGATATCTAGGGGCTGAAGTAACCCAGTTGGTTTCTAGTGTTCTATCTTAACTCTTTGACATACTAGACATCGAGAGACATATTTTGCTATGTCTGTTTTCATTCCAGGCCACTAGAATATTTTTTTAAAATCTTGGTACATTTTATTACTACCTAGATGAATGGTGTATTTGCTTTTATGTGCCTCATCTAATATGCTCTTTCTAATTTTTATATTTCTAGGCATATACAGCCTATCCCTGTATCTCACTATGTCATCCTCAGACAGATTAAACTCTTGAATGCTACCTTGGGCTATCTGAGCTCTAATTTTATTTATATGGTCATCTATTTGCTGGGCTTTTCTTATTTGCTCCCTCAGGTCATTTTCTATCCGGGTTTCACTCATTAATAGCTTCCCCAAATACACCTCATAGGAGAGACTCATATCTCTAAATCTCTCACTCAATTCTTACTCTCAGATCATCATACAGGCCATGTGTATGGATTTTCTACTTAAGGCATCAATTACCACATTAGCCTTATCAGGATGGTATTTCAATGTGAAATTATAATCTCTCAAGAATTCCATCTACCTCTTCTATCTCATATTTAATTCTTTCTGTTCAAATAAATACTTAAGGCTCTTGTGGTCACTGTAAATTTCTATAGCTGCCCTATATAAGTAGTGTCCCCATATTTTCAAAGCAAATACCACTGCGGCTAATTCTAGGTTATGTGTGAGGTAATTGTCTTTAAGAGGTTTTAATTGTCTAGAAGCATAAGCTACCACCTAGCCTTTCTGCATAAGCACACATCCTAATCCTTTCTTAGAGGCATCGCTATAGACTACAAAAGTCTCCCTAAGGTCAAGGAGTACTAAAACTAGGGCCGTGGTCAACTTGTGCTTTAACTCTTAAAAATTCTTTTCACATTTCTCATTCCACTCAAACAACACTTGGAGTTAAGAATCATAGATTGAAGGAGAGAAGGGAGCCAAGATCATGAATTCTTGTAGTTTCTTCATTAAGTGCCTTATGGAAGCATAATGGAGCCATAGACCAAAGTAGCATTATGTAAAGTGTGTATAATGCCAAGGATTGTTTCCATGAGTAATTCATGTTTCTTTTGGTATGTTTAGGCCAAGAGAAACAAGCCTCACATCATTGTGAGTGTGTGGCCGAGAAAGGGAGCATAATTCTAAGAGAAAAAGTGTGCTTGTGTGACAAAGGTAGCTCTCTCTACTTTCTCTCATGCATAAATGTGTGCTTACCTTGTCTTTGAGTGTATGTGTGTTTTAAGTCATGAAAAGTGTTCTAGCATATGCTTTTTCTCCATGGTACCATGATGTTGTAATATGTTCTCAAATGATGCCTAATATGTGTGCTTGGATTTGCTTGAGTGTGGTGGAGCCAAGAACCCTTAGCCATGGTGAGGATGAACCAAGAACCCTTAGAAATGGTTGAGACAAAGTAAAGAGTCTCCCAATAGTGAGGTTGAGTCAAAACCTCTTAGAGCAATTGGATGAGGCAAGTCCAAAATCTATAAGAGAATGAGTGAGGCCAATCCACTTACTTGACAAGTCTATATATGCTTTGTGTGACTTGTTCAAATGCTAAGAATGCTTCTTAAGTGATTGCACATTCCATTATGCCCATGCATACATTTTTAAGACTTGAATTTCATTTTTTATGTGTGATGAGCTATTGGGATTCTTTGAATCTCGTTCCCTCCTCTCCAATGTCTTAACATGCTAGTTGGAATAAATGAACAAGGTAATGGAATTCACCAAGTTGGGAGATAAGAGATTAACATCAAAGTGTTTAGAATTGCCTAGAATTACTCCTTTTATAGCCATACACATGGCATATGATGTAATACTATGATGAAAATGTTGTATAATCATTTGAACATGTGTGTTTACTCATATATTTTATGTATGTATGAGGTTTGATGCCATATGAATGATAACGTAGTTTTTGGACCTTGGATGGCAATGTGAAGCATGTGTAATCTTGTGTATGGCATGGGGTGAGAGAGTGAGTTTTCAAATTCTGGGTTTATTCACCTTTGAGACAAGTTTAAAGAGTCATTTTGGTGCATTCCCACGTGCTCAAGTGGTCACGGTTTCCTTAGAACTCAAAATGGACCATTTGGACCCCTTATATGACACAAAATAAACCATTTTGCAACCAAATGTCAAGATCTAACCAAATGAACGAATTCACCTATGAAATTTGCCACACATATAGATCTTATTTAGAAATTTTTGGAAACCTAAAGACTAGATTATTTAGAGTTCTATGGAATTAATTACGAATTTCCAAGTTGGCATTTTTCTGCTGAATTGATGCAGACACTATTCATATGGTCAGAAATTTAGGTTGTGTTATTTGTGGGCCAAATGATGTCCTATACTCATAAAATTTTACAGACATAAACTAGACATGATAAGTCCACTAAGATCACCACAATTGGACCTCTGAGTAGAGAGATATGAATTTTTGAAGTTGGAGGACAGTACCAATAATGATAACTGACCTCTGGTATTGTTCTATCAATTTTTGGTAGCTAGTAGCCGCTTTTGGTCAGGATATATTTTGTTCATAAATTATACATCTCTAGATTTCTGAAATGGTAAATTATGTATAATTTTGATTTTTCTAGAATTAGTTATGATTTTTCAAAGTTTATGTCAGTATGTTGGAATTTCTAGCCAAGGCTGCACCATTGCATTTCATGTATTCCATCCCCTGGCACGAGTTCTAGGCCACTTCTTGGGATAGTTATGAGTTGTATTTGTGTATTTAAATATGAAAATGAGATGGATGAGTCCATATGGCCCATAGGATACCGAATGAAAATTTTACCCGTGACATAACACAATTCAATGAATAATTTTAATGCTTTTTTCCTTGGCAAACTTGTATGATCTAAGAAAGGGAACTTAGAAATGAGGAAAAATAAGCTTAGTAAATATGGTGTTACAAATTCATTCTTCATTTCCATAAGGGCCATTACAAGAAATATGGTTAGCATTAAAATTTCACTATCTCACTTGCAACTAGCCACATTAAACCACTAGCATACAATAGGCAAAACATATTCCAGCTACTTGTAATGACACCTAATTGGCATATATTTATGATCACAATCTTATACATGAAGTGTTACTTCAAATCATCATATAATACATTGTATGTGCTATCCCTTGGTTCTACACAATACATCAAACTGCCACATGCCATTTAAGTAGCAAACCATGTTCTAAATTCAAACTTGTGTCAAGATAATATACATGCATATCCTCAAGCTTATACAAGGGTCACATTATATGCCATCATCATATACATTGTAGTTGATTATTGACTTGTCTTATAACATACATCAAGTATGCATATACACTATAAATGTTCCATTTACATCAAAGCTTCTATTTATGCTTGCTAAGATTCTAATCCTTCTCTGTTTCCTTCTCTTTACTTGTAGGACCCATCATGGTTAGTGGGAGATGAATGGGGTGAGATTCTTAGGAGAATCTTAGTTGCAATTCTTCATCCACATTGATGCACATAATGAATACAAATGAGAAAATGCAAGTATGTGGGTTTATGCATCAAATAACTCAATCATGAAAATTGGCATGAAACTTTAATTCTTATATAGCCATGGCATGAAACATACCAACTAGGTTCAACAAAGGTTAACATTAAGCTAAGATAAAGCTATTGTGCTCAATTCCTTACTATAAGAAGCTAGGACCAAACATAGCATCATACATGCATAAAAGTCATGATGAAAGCCATTTTAAAAACGTAACTCATGCAATCATCAAACAACCAAACAACCAAACATCTCAACTCATACATATACTCAATTACATGCAAGATAGGGAGAGATAGCTACCTTTGGAGATTAGGGCCTTTGATGCACCATTAACCCCTTTCTTGCTTTACTTTTCTTTAGTCCTTTGCCATGTCCTTCTTAGCTACACACATACACCCCTACCCACCTACCCACCAAGTGAGCTTGCATTTGCTCAGTCTAAAATACATTAATTTAAATGTAAAACAACCCATTAGAACTTATTCTAAATCACTTCATTACTATCTAGGCTCACTAGAACTCATGAGGTGGCTTTAAGTTATTTTAAGCCTCTTAAGTGATGACTTCCATAATTCCACTTCTAGGGCTCAAGATTTCTTTTGATATGAGCCATATGATTCTAATGGAAATGATTAGGGCCATTATATGCAAGTCAACATAAGCTAAAACTCAAGTTGCTTCATTAGGCCCTTTTAAATCTTAAATTTTCACCTTTCAAAATAGGGCTCCTAAATTAATTCTAATGGTTCCATTAGTGTCCTTTGCTTATATTTAGATCTCTTAAAACCTTAGAATCCATGAAAACACTTTCTAGATACTCCATCTGAAGCTTGGTCGACATATGCACATTATATAGCTTCCATGGAGTTTTGGCCTTTTCTTAAGTAATTTGAAAGATGTAAGATATCTAGGACACTTTCGTAATTTAAGTATGGCTTTAGATGATTTAAAACATCTTTCTAGGGTTCTATATCTTCCATGGTGCATTTGGAACCCTAGGTGGCATAACTTGCTTTTTATAGCTTTCTTTGCAATTCTCTTGCATAATCATGCTTTCCTCTCTTCTAAACCCTTGTTTTAATCAAATTTTCATCAAGCTTAAGCCTTCTACTACCTCTCACTCTAGGATGAAACATAGGGAGTCATTGGACTCAAAGAAGAGCAAATTTTCTAGCTTAATACATATATCATTTGAAAGATCTCTCTTTATAATTTTTTGTAGTAAAATTGGCTTCCTCAAATCTCCTCTTTTCCTTATGAGATCAACCACAAAGTTCATCTTTTTAAGAAACTAAAACTACTATTAGAAAGAGTATGAAGAGAGGAAGAGGTTTCATAACTAGCATATAGCAAAATTCTATATATTTTCTTACCTGTTTACCTTGGTTTCCTTCCTCTCCCTTCCCTCCTTCTCACACTGTTAAAAACCTAAACTAGAGGTGGAGTAAATTAATTATGGGGAAGAAATGAGGGTGGTGTGATAATATAAGAAGGAAAGAAGATTTTTATAACAAATTTAAAAATACTGATTACGTCCCTTCACTTAACTTCCATCTTGTATCCTTTTTGAAAATCGTTAGTTTCATATGAAAATTGAAGCTCTCTAATTTATTAAAAATATTCAATTTGAAAATTTTTAGATTTAAAATAATTTAGAAATACTTAGTTAAAGTTATAGACAACCAAAATCCTAAACCATACATTGTCAGGGATTTAATCATTCTGACGGTCTCTATGACTTTTAAGACTTCTAAAAACTCTAATAATTTTGGCATTTAAAACTCTTTTCCTTGAGTTTCTAAAATTTTGCTTAAAATTACTATTTTTCTACCAGTATGTCATTTTATTCTATTTAGTGACTTTGGCTTCGTTTTCATTCTTTTTGTTCTTTCCTTTCATCTTATGTGAACTTCTAGTCCTTTATTATTATAGTATTAACATTTCCTTTAATGTCTAAGGATTTAGAAAACACAGGGTCTGATAAAATGCATGGGTCAAGTGTTTTTACACAACCAAGTCGTGCACTAATATTTTGACATTATTATATTTTATATTTCCCATATTTAGTCTTATTAATAAGTCATAGTGGCTAATTAGATGACTTTGGGCTTATTTTATATTAAGTGAGCTAAATTTAGATTAATAGACTTTAAATGCATTTTTATTATATTTATCCAACGACGGGCCAATTACTTTTTAATTGTATTTTACAGGATAGAAGATTCCTGAATGGATTAAGATAGAAGATTCCTAAAAAGATTTGGATATTACCTTATTGTTACTTCTAGAATGGTATTAGATTTTTTTGAGGAAGAAGGTAACGTCATCTATTTAAGAAGGAGAAGACATCACATAGAACACACCCATCTTCTCTACTCTTCAGTCTTGTTTTCGTCTTTACTATGGCTTTCTAATTTTCTTGGTGATCAATCTAGAATTTGAACCTGATAGGGAACTTGAGTCTATATTTATATAGAACTCTGATTTGAATTTTGATTTTAGAAGCATTTCATTTTTGTTCTCTTTGTTTTTGTGTAATTAATATCATTCTGGTTAGATTAGTTTTTGTTGTATAAATTCTAATTTATCTTATTTATCTAAGAATGTATTTTGATTGAATCGATTAATTTATCAAATGATTTTATTCTAAACCACGTTAGGATTCCGCGTGCATCTTTGGTCAAGTATGAAACAATTTGGTTTCATGTTGTTAACAAAAGCACGGTTGCGTTCTTATTAGCAATATAAACCAATTCAAATCTTGAATGGTAGTTTAAGAACGTTAATAAAAAATAACTAGAGGATTAAAAATCAAACCAAAGGAATTTTTAGGTGACAAGGATAGAAATTTAAAGAATTCTGGATTGGTTACACATCATTCTGATTGAATTTCATTTCGTTTTATTTTTGTTAATTTATTTATTATTCAGTTTAATAAGTTCGACTTTATTTTCGAACCCCCAATTATCATAATTCTAGTTTTGTGGTCTCTAAACTACTTGATTTGATTAATAGCTCCATGAGAGACAACCTGGTGAGCATTATATTGCAAACCAGCGAAAATTCACTAATCTTGGCTAGTTTAACAACTGTGAGTGAACAATATTTTCTTTACCAAGATTTTGGTGCTGTTGTCGAGGAGCCAATCAATCATAATAAATTAGAATAGTAGATTCCTTAGTTTTAATTTTAATTTTAACATTTATACATAGTATTTGTGGTTAATTTTTGGTGTTTTGCGACTGTTCTAAACAATACCAGCATAAAGGTTGATTAACTCCAATTGAGCTGAAACTTGGTATATAGGTTCTAAGTATTATGAGGAATTAAAGCCATAGCTAAGTTATGAGCTAGGCCACTTTTTGGCCAAATTCTATCGTTTGATTTTTCTTGGTAATTTTTGGGTGTTTTATTTTATTTTATTTCATTCTTGGTGTATGACAAGGTCCTCTAATAGAAGTTTAGTTGAGTTTAATCTAGAGATTGATAGGAGTTTTCATACACAACTTAGAAAATCATAAAATTAAAGAAGTTGTGACTATTGAGTTGATTTCTGAGATAATAGATAATATAGGAAGTAATTGTAAATTAAATTTTGATTTTGATTTTGATTTTGATTCTGAAGTAGTAAATATGTCTGGTAATAATGATAGGACTCTTGGGGTATTGGCTGCACTTGATGTAATTACTGACCACTGTGTATTCAATATCTTAAACTTGATGCTACTTTTGAACTTAAATCTAGATTAATACATTTGCTTCCAATATTCCATGGTCTTATAGGTGAGGATCCTTATAAACATCTCAAGGAGTTCCATGTGGTTTGTTCCACCATAAAGCCACAAAGAGTTTCAGAAGAGCACATTAAGCTTAGAGCATTCCCTTTTCACTAGAAGGGGCAGCCAAGGATTGGCTTTATTACCTTCAACCTCAAACCATCACTTCATGGAATGAATTGAAGAGGATATTTCTGGAGAAATTCTTTCCCACCTTAAGAACTATTGCCATCCGAAAAGAGATTAATGATATTAGACAGATGAACAAAGAAATATTACATAAGTACTAGGAAAGGTTTAAAAAACTGTGTATAAGTTGTCTTCACCATCAAATTAGTGATCAACTTCTAATTCAATACTTTTATAAAGGCTTCTTACTTATGGACAGAAGTATGATTGATGCAGTTACATGAGGAGCATTGGTTAACAAAACCCTAGTTATTACCAGAGACCTTATTGCAAATATGGCATAGAATACACAATAATTTGGCACCAGAATAAATATGCCAACCAGAGGTGTAAATGAAATTTATGCAACTTATATGGATCAACAAAGAATAGAAAATAAACTTGAGGAGTTAGCTTCCATGGTCAGATAGCTGGCACTCGGGCAAAGACAACCTCAACAACTCCCTACACCTCTGTGTGGCATTTGTTCGTTAACCACATATGCCAAATATTAGTGTCCCCAGTTACATGATAATACAAAATCATGCAGACCTTCACAACAGTAACAAAATATATACGACCCTTATATAGCATCATACAATCTCAGATGGAGAGATCATCTGAATTTGAGATATGCAGTAGGTCTAACCAACAATAGCAGCAACAAAAATTTAATGCTCCTAGCTCAAGCAACCAATAGCCTATGAGACAACCCCTGCAATAGATGAACAAGTCAGAACCAAGTCTAGAAGATATAGTGAAGCAGTTAGCAATAAATATTGTTCAATTCCAACAGCAAACAGAGATAACAATCCAGAGTTTAAAGACCCAGATTGGCTAACTTGCAACAAATATCAATGAGTTGAGAAGTCAAGGTGTTGGCCAATTACCTTCATAACTTGTGACCAACCCAAAAGGCAATGTTACTGCTATAACATTGAGGAGCGATAAGCAAGTAAATGGGCCCATCACACCTCTAACAAAGGTGCTGCAAGAAAAAGAAGGTGACAAAGAACAATAATCCCTTTCAATCCAAGGTAAGAATAGCAAAAAAAAGAGAGAGAATTCCATATACACCACACCCCTTCCATTCCCTAACAAAATTACCTAGTCCAAGAAAATTGTAAAGGTTGAATTAGAAAGGAAAATTATGGAGACATTCAAAAAAGTGAAAGTAAATATCCCTCTCTTAGAAGCAATCAAACAGATTCCAAAATATGCAAAGTTTCTTAAAGAGCAAGTTGAAAGGGAATGAGAAAGTTAGCATAGGGAGAAACGTATCAACTTTAATTCAAACAACTATGCCAACTAAATGCAAAGATCCTAATACATTCATCATTCCTTGCACAATAGGGAATACACAATTCAATAATGATATGTTAGATTTAGGAGCTTCCATTAATGTAATGCTTAAGTCTATGTATTCCTCTTTGCAGATTGGAGAATTGAAACCTATGGGAGTGGTGATTCAATTAGCAAACAAAAGCATAGCCTACCCTGTAGGAGTACTTGAAGACGTTCCAGTAAACATAAAAGATTAAATTTTCCCTGCTGATTTTTATGTTCTGAATATGAAGGATGACAATATACATGGACCACTGATTCTAGGTAGACCATTTTTGAAAATTTCTAAAATAATAATTAATGTGCATCATGGTACTTTATCAATGAAATTTTGTGGTGATGTTGCTCATTTTAATATTCTTGATGCCATGAGACACCCTTTGGAAGAACACTCCATTTTGCATATAAATATGATAGACTTGTTAATTGTTGATGCTTGTGTGGACATAGATACTGACATGGTAGAATTTATAGATGCAATTCAATGTTCAAGATGTTATGATAGGCTTGATAAATGTACTACATGTCCTAAGATTAATGCATTCTTAAATTCTAATTTTACTTCTTATTTTTATCCTGATCCTGTCAATTTATTTAATATTGTTTCCTCTGTTAAGAAAAATGGCCAAGTATAGGTTGTTGTACATTTAAATTCACAAACATTAGTACCTTCCATACAGCAACCACCCGCACTTGAACTCAAACCATTACTTGACAATCTCAAATATGCTTTCCTAGAAGAAGAAAATAAATTACCAGTAATAATAGCAAATAACCTTCCACTTGATCATGAAATAAGGTTGTTAGAATTGTTAAGGAAAAAGAAAAAAGTAATAGGTTGGACATTGGCAGATATTCCAGGGATTAGCCCTTCCACATGTATGCATAGAATTTTATAAGAAGAAAATGCCAAACCAATAAGGCAACCACAAAAAAGACTCAATCCCATGATCTTAGATGTTATGAAGAAAGAGGTAAGTAAATTACTTTTAGTTGGTATTATTCACCCTATATCTGACAGTAAATGGATGAGTCCAATACAAGTAGTCTCCAAAAAGACCGACATCACAGTGGTGCCCAAGGAGAAAAATAAGCTTATCCCTATGAGTTCAGAATGGTTGGAGAGTCTGCATTGATTACAAAAAGCTAAATGAGTTCACCAGAAAGGACCATTTTCCTCTTCTTTTCATAGATCAAATGTTAGAGAGATTGGCAAAAAAATCTCATTACTATTTCTTAAATGGCTTTTTTGGTTTCTTTCAAATTCATATTGCACTAGAGGGCCATGAAAAGACTACATTTACTTGCCCATTTAGTACCTTTGCATATAGGAGGATTCTATTTGGACTTTATAACACTCCAAGTTCATTCCAGTGGTGTATGGTGAGCATCTTTTCTAATTTCCTTTATCATTACATGAAAATTTTTATGGATGACTTTACTATTTATCGGACCTCCTTTGACGACTGTTTGATAAGTTTAGAAATGGTTTTAGAAAGATGCATTGAGAAAAATCTGGCTTTAAATTTTGAAAAATGTCATTTTATAGTAGAGTAAGGAATTATTTTAAGCCACGTGGTTTCTTAAAATGGCATTGAAGTTGATAGAGCTAAAGTAGATATGATTGCTTCTTTATCTTACCCCACTTGTGTGTAGAAAGTACATTCTTTTCTTAGCCATGCAAATTTTTACAGGCGATTCATCAAAGACTTTAGCAAGATTTCTCTACCATTGTCTAGACTTCTTCAAAAGGATGCAGATTTTAATTTTGATAAGTCATGTAGATTAGCATTTGATGAGTTGAAGAGAAGGCTAATGACCCCCTACCATCCACAAACAAACAGTCAAGCAGAGGTTTTAAATAGAGAGATAAAATAAATTTTTGAGAAAAAAGTGCAACTTAGTATAAAGGATTGGAATAAAAGATTGGAGGATGCACTATGGGCTTATCGTATTGCCTACAAAACTCCCATAGGCATGTCATCCTATAGGTTGGTTTTTGGTAAAGCATGCCACCTACTAGTTAAGATTGAGCATAATTGGGCAGTAAAAAAGTGTAATATGGATCTATCTCAAGCTAGTTCTCAAAGAAAATTACAGCTTTAAGAGCTTGAAGAAATTCGGTTGGAAGGCTATAAAAACTTTAGAATTTACAAGGAGAAAACCAAGGTCGTGCATGATAAGATGATTGAAAGAAAAAAGCTTCATATTGGTGAAAGAGTCCTCCTTTACAATTCTCACTTAAAGCTGATACCTGGTAAGTTATGTTCTAGATGGATTAGTCCATTTGTGGTCACTCATGTTTTTCCTTATGATGCAGTTGAGATTATGAATGAGTTAGCCAACAAGTGCTTCACGATGAATGGGCAAAGGCTTGAGCATTTTCATGAAGGATTTCAAGAGCAAACAATGGAGGAGTTACATCTTTACAATGTTTCATACACTTGATTCATTCTATTGTATTTCTTTCCCTCCTTTTTTCCTTTCTTGTCTTCTCTCTAATTGGTGACTTAAATTGCTATTACATTGAGGGCAATGTAAATATTAAGTGTAGGGGGGAGCAATCATTCATTCTGCTATCTTTTTGGTTTGTTTTTGGTATTTCTGTTATTTTCTTATTTTTCTTGCAATATTTAGGTTTCTTTAATAAAAGAAAAAGAAAAAAAAATAAGTTGAAGCAATTTAATTTTGGAAGTATTTTAACATGATTAGAAATCAACCTTGTTATCTGGAATTCAAGTAAACTGGCAATGAATTTAATTTTAATGGATTGCATGTAGTAGTTTTTAAACCTATGAAGATTTTGAGCCTTCTATTTTTTATTTCTTGTGAGAGCATTCACCTATCATGAGTTTCACTTTAGAACTTTTTTTTATTCTTAATTGAAACTACATTTGCACAAGCATTCTGTAACGAACGGTAAATTCTGTAAAACGACAAAATGAGATGTATAAGGATAAGTCCCTTGAAATGAGCTAGATAATGTCCCACAAATTTTGGGTAGTGTCTTAAGCTCCTAAAAATAATAATCCTAGGCTCGGACAGAAAGAAAAATAGAGTTAGGATGGTGAAATAAAATTGTGACGAAAACTAACGAAATGTAGTGGCATTTTTGTAAATATGTACAAATTTTGAAAAAAACTCACAAGAGGGCTTTTTAAATAGAAAATTTAAGTTGCCTAAGGTTCTTAGAGGCCCTGAAAACTATGGAAACCCTCAGGACAGTTAAAGCCTCTTTCGATGTACGTTTTCCAATGATGGTGAACCCGAACTTTAACAGATTTGTTCAGGAAGGTTTTAGCTCCAAATTGAGTGATTCCAAAGACATTTTATTAAATTGAGAACCTAAATTTTGTAATAGAAAACATGGTTCTAAAAAAGAAGCTAAAATGAAAAGGCCACAACAGAAGGGCAAAATTGGAATTTTTGTAAATGGATTATTCTTAAACCTTCCACACACTTCATGCCCTTTCTCATCCCTTCTTTAGCTTGACCTCCCTCTACCCACAAACAAAAAAAGAAAGCTCTCTCTTAGGCACACAAGAGAAGGAGATAAAGGAGGAAGAAAACCAAGAAAAAGGTAGGCAAATTCAAGGAATTTCATACTTCTCCTTCTTCCAATTTTGTTCTTCTCCCTCCAAGATTTCTTTCTATGGTTTTATTAATTTGGTTCTACTTTGAGTCTAGAACAAGGGGGGATGGTTTGAATTGCTTGAGGAGAAACAAACCAAGAAGAAAAGCTCTTGAAAGCAAGCTTAAATCTAAGGTAGTTTCCTATTCTTACTACTTCTTCTTCTTGCGCCTCCTTTGTGTATATTTCATCCAAGAATAGAACCAATGGAAGGGAAGAATTTCTATCTAAAAATAAGAGATGAACTAGGGTTTTAGACCATGGGGAAGTAGAATATGCTAAGAACTTGCAAGAAAAACTAATGGATTTCAAGTTAGCAAAGTGTAGGACTCTTGAAGGGTTTGTAAAATCTGTTTTGATACATAAATTTCCTAGGCTATGTAAGTATTTAATTGAGCTCCTAAGACCTCTAGGAAGCCCCCTAAATGGCTCTCCCATCAAGGAAAAATCAAAATCTCCATAAACCTCCCTTGGTGTATATATCTTGACCTAGGCTAGTAAGAGAGGTTAGGGAGTGTTTTAGTTTGTTCTAACCTTAGTTTGGGACTTTATATGGTAGGAGAAGGTAGGAGGAACCCATGGGAAAAATTTAGGAGTCATAGTTTAGGAGATGAGACAATGGTATCTATAATAGAGCCTTATGAAGCAACACATGCTAGGCCCTTGTAAGTGAGTAGATGATGGCTCCAAGGACCTTGAATGAGGTCAAGAGACTTAGAAATGAGAAGAGAATGGAGCCTAGTGTAATATTTAGCTCCTAAAAAATGTGAGAAAACATGAGATATATGACGTACAATTTCTCTGTAAACGTATAAAATTCACCGCATAAAAAAGGAAGTTCCCCAGATAAAGTGATTTACAGTCCAATAAAATTAGGATAATATTCTAGACCTCAAATAATAGTGATTCAAGAGCCAGAATAGCTAGACAAATTTTAACGAAAATGCAACAAAAGGTAATAGCATTTTCATAATTTTTGGCATTTTTTAGAATTCTCATAGGAGGGCTTTTTAAATAGCAAATTTGAGCTCTCCCTGATTCTCAGAGGTCTTGAAAACCATAAAAAGCCTTGAGACAGTTAAAGCCCTTTCGGTAGATGTTTTTCAACGACAACAAACCCAAACTTTGACCTTTTCATTTGGGAAGATTTTAGCTCTAATGTGAGTGATTCCTAAGGCATTTTATAAAATTGAGAATTTAAATTTTATGATAGAAAAGATAGTTCTCAAAAAGGAGCTAAAACGAAGCTAAAACAAAAATGCCAATATGAAAGGGCAAAATTGAAATTTTTGAGAAAGTGGAAGCTTCTTGAAACCTCTTTAAGTTTCATGTTTCTTCCCCTCATCATTTCCATGACCTATTCTACCCAAAAATGAGTGAAAACTCAAAAGACTTAGGAGCACAAGATAAGGAAGGGAGAGGGAGAAAATCAAGACAAGAAAGGTAAAAATTCTTAAGAATTTGCATGCTTCCTCTTCTTGAAACTTGTTCCTCTCCTCTCAAGCTTCCCTTCTGTGGTTTTAATGAAGAGTTTGGGTCTATATTGAGGGCAGAACAGAGGTGAAAATTTTAAAATTCAAGGGAGGAGGCCAACCAAGTGAAGAACAAGCTAAGAAAAGCAAGAATCTAAGGTATTTTTGCTACTTTCTAAGCTTAAGCCTCCTTGTTCTTCTTCTTTCCATTTCGCCTCATGTAAGACCAGACCTAAGGGTTTGGAATTCTAACTAAACCAAAGATAAATCTTAGGAAAATGAGGGGGGAGAATAAGAACATGCAAAGGAAACAATAAAATAGTCATTAGATTTCAAGATAACAAAGTTAGGGTTTCAAGTGCTCCACCAAAAATCTGATTTGATACAATAATTTCTAGGCCTAAATGAGTGTTTGGATGAGCTCCTAAGATCCCTAGAAGGCTCCTCATATGCATCTTCCATCAAGAAAACAAAGCAAACTCATTGGTGTCCATATAAAGTATAGCCCTAGCCTAAAGGGGTTTGAGCATCTAGGGGTAGTTTTAATTTGTTCCAAGCTTATTTTTGAGTCATATATGATGGAGGAGGATGAAAGGAAGCCTTATAAAAATTTTAGAAGCCAGGGATAGTGAGATGGTATCATAGGTTCCATATTATAACTTAAAGAAGCAACACCTAGCTAGGTTCCTTACTTTAATTGTGTGATGACTCTAAGAGACTTAAAAGGAGTCAAGAATCATAAATGAATGAAGAAAATGGAGCAAAAATCATATTTCCATAGGGTTGCTTCATTAAGTGCATTATGGAGCCATAAAGGAGTCATATGAACTACCTAGCTCTTCTAATAAATGTATGGCTTTAAAATTTGGTTTGAGAGTATAATTGGCTTCCATATGATGTGTCTAGGCCAAGAGAAACAAGTCTCACCTTATTATGTGTGTGTGGCTGAGGAAGAGAAATCTAATTCAAGAAGGAAAGTTTGCAATTGTAACAAAGGCCGCTCTTTCTCCTTTCTCTCATGCATAGATGAATGTTGTCTTGTCTTTGAATGTGTGTATGTATGTGTTAAGCCATGAAAATGTGTTCTAGCATGATTTTATATGCCATGGTACCATGATGTTGTTTTATGCATTCAAATGATGTCTTATGTACTTGCTTGGGTTTGCTTGAGTATGGTGAAGCCAAGAACCCTTTAGCCATAGTGAGGATGGGCCAAGAATCCTTAAGAATGGTTAAGGCAAAGTTTATAGTCTCCCAAGAGTAAGGCTTAGTTTAAGGCCTTTAAAAAAAAGGGTGAGGTAAGTCCAAAATCCTTGAAGAGAATGAGTGAGGCTAATCTACTTACTTGGCAAGCCTATGTATGCTTTGCATGACTTCTTGAATGCTAAGAATGCTTCTTAAATGGTTACATGCTTCATGATGTACACGCATGTACTTTTAGACATGGATTTGCATTCTTTTATGTGTGATTGAAAGGGAGAAGAGCTATTAGGATTCCTAGAATCTCATCCCTTCCTCCCCACATGTCTAACATGTCTAGGTGAACCAAGTGAGCTAAGGAAGGGAAGCCACCAAGCTTAGAAGAAGAAGATTAAAAATCAAGTGTGTGAAAACACAAAATTGTAACCATATGAGTGGCACAAGATGTAATCCTTCATTGTATATGTTATATGAACTTATGAGCACATGTAAATATGTAAATGTATTATGTATGAATGAGATTTAATGCCATATGTATGATATAGTGCATTTTGGGTATTGGATAGCAAGACTTAACATGTATGCTATTGTGTATAACTTGGGGTGGATGAGTGAGTTTGAGAAATCTAGGTTTGTACACCTTTAAGACACATTTAGTAGACCATTTTGGCACTTTCCCACGTGCTCAAGAAGTCATGGCTGCCTTAAAACTCAAATTGGACCATTTGGACCCTTTATGAGACACAAAAATGACCATTATGCAACCCAATGTCAAAATCTGACCAAATGAATGAATTTGCTCATGAAATTTGGCATGCATATAGATCTCATCCAAAGATTTTTGCAAAATCCAAAGATTTTTGCAAAGCCAAAGACCAGATTATTTGAATCTTTGTGGAATTAATTATGATTTTTTAAAATTGGCATTTTTCTACAAACTGATGCAAACACTATTCATATGGTCAATAAATTGGGCTGTGTCATTCGAGAGACAAATGGTGTCCAATGCTTATGAAATTTTAAAGCATAAACTAGACATAATAAGCTTTCCATGGCCATAAATATCATCCCAATTGGACATCTGAGCAAGGAGATATGAATTTTTGATGTAAGAGGATAGTACCAATAGTGATAGGCGACCTTTAGTACTGTTCCATCAATTTTTCATAGCTAGATGTCTCTATTGTGGTCTAGAATTATTTTTACATAATGTAGACATCTGTAGCTTTCTAGAATGATATAGGTTGAATGATTTCAATTTTTCTAAAATTAGTTATGATTTTTCAAAGTTTAGGACAGAAATCTGGAACTCCAGTCTGAGGCTGCACACTTTGTTTTTATGTATCCACTTCCTTTTCTTGAGTTATAAGCCACTTCTTGAGATGGTTATGAGTTGTATTTGTGTATTTAAATATGAGAATGAGATGGATTAGTCCATATGGCTCACGAGATATGAAATGAAAAAAAAATTTCGTGATGTAACGCAATTTAAATTGGTTATTTCAATGACCTTTCTTTGAGAATATTATGTAATTCATGGGAATGAGCCTACAAATGTTATGAGATGAGCTTAATAAATATGGTGTTACACCTAGAGTTTGAATTATAAGGGTTGCTTCAATAGGCATTTTATAGAACTATTATGTGAACCATGGACCCATTTATGCTTGTAAGAAAAAGTGTAATGTCTTAGCTTGCTTCAAGAGTATAATTGTATGCTATTTATGATGTTTAGGCCAAGAGAACACCAACCCACATAGTTGTACTTGTGGAACCAAAAAGGGGAAGGAGAAAGACCAAGAAAAGCTTGCATAAGTCCAAGGCAGCTCTCCGCCTCATTCTCTTTGCATTCTTGGTTGTATATATGTCATTATGTGCATGTGTATGCTTTTGTGATTTGAGAACATGCCACTTGGTGTTTGAGATTGCATTGGTACTAATATGTTGTCTTAAATGTCATTGATTGTGGAAAATGGCTCTAAGGGTGAGGTGATGCCAAAAGTCCCTTAATGAAGGTGAGGAGATATCAAAAGTCTCAAGGTATGGGTGAGACAAGGCCAAAAGTCTCTTGGATGGGTGAGGCGAAGTCAAAAGTCCCTCGGCCAAGGGTGAGGCAAATCCAAAAATCCTAGAAATGGGATGAGGCAAAACCAAAAGTCCCTAGAGGATATTTTTGAATTAAATGTAAATTGGTGGCATAGAATTATGACTTTGCGTGCTTTATGATTATGCTATTGTCCATGCTTATGCCTTTGATGTATATATGCTATGAATGTGTGTGAATGGATGTGTGAGCTATTAAGATTCCATGAATCTCACTCCCCTTCCCTCCTTCATCTTAATATGTTTAGGTGGCACTTATGAAGCAAGAAATTTAAGCCAAGGGTCTTGAGAAGCTATACTTTATCAATTATGTAGTTGTATTTGCAAATGAATGCCAAAGTGAACTTGTACATATTATTTTTGAGTAATGAATCATTGAATAAATGTAATATTATGTATGAATAATGTATGGACCATGTGTGGCACAAAATCAATGTAAATGAGAGAACTTGACACTTGATGGCATGTATGCATTAGTGTATTCTTAGATGTGGAGTGACCAATATGAGATGCTTGAGGTTTGGGACCACTTGGACAGTTCATATAAGTCATATTCATGCTTTTAAACTTGCCTAAGAGGGGCCAAACATAAGGGAAGGCCATTTGGATCAAGTTGGTACCTTATAAGATGCAAAAATGACCACTTTGGTGAGCTATGGCACAAACTATCTAAGTGGGCTCTTCTTGGTCTGAAATTTTAGAAACCTTTTTCAAAAGCTAAAATGGGTAATATTTGGAGGTCTACAGAATTTTAGGCGAATTTTTGAAGTTGGCAAATGTTTTGGTTTTGGTCCTGGTACTGTTCATTTGGTCTAAAACTTGATCTATACCATTCATGGAGCAAATGATGTCCAATTGCTGTAACATTTTATAGGGAGAAACTAGACCTTCCCAGTAACTTGTGCTAACTAGAAGCACCTCATTTGGATATCTAGAGAGGGAGATATGAAGTTTTGAAGTTTTTATTCTGTTCTAGGCATATAGTCATACCTCTGGTATTATTATATTAATTTTTAGGATCTGAATGCTCTTAGACTGATCTAAAACTATTTTTCACCTATAGCTAACAACCAAACCTTTCCAAATTGGTACATTTTGCAAAAATTGGATTTTTGTGGAATTAATTGTGAATTTTCAAAGTTTATATCAGTAAGCTATGTCAGTAATTCTAGAAAGCCTGACCTTTATGCTTTTTTCTATTATCAAACATAGTCCAAATGAGATGTTTATGGCTGAAAATTATTTTTAGTTAAAGTTAACATCTAGAGCTTTCCAACAAGCTATGGTTTACTTGATTTCAGTTTTTCTAGTTTTAGTTATGAGTTTTCAAAGTTACTCCAAAAATCTACCACCATGGAATCCGAGGTGAATGAGTTAATTTTGGGGTTTTTGCTCCTAGACTTGTGGATTGTGTGATGTTTTGAGACATTTATGACTTATATAGATGGAAAATAAATAGAGGATGTGGTTGGTAAGTTCACGGGGTCCTCAAGACCTGAGATGAATTTTTAAACCCTGACGTAACACAATTAAATTCAACATTTTTAATGTATTTTCTTGAATTTCCTTTGATAATATGTGTAATCCACCTTTTATGAGTAAGTTAATATTAGAAATAATATGGTGTGACACATTCATAAAGATGATTAAGGCATTCTTTTTTTTTTTTTTAATGTAGACAGAGCTAAATAACTATCCCACCTATGTTTTATCCTTTGTTTTTGTTCCCTTTTTTAGCCTAAAAAATATTTCCCATCTTGTTTAAGATACTTTTGATTATTAAGAATATTATATCTTCATAAGGTGGATAGATATGCAGTGCAATTTTGTGTCAATTTTAAGCTAAATAATTTGTTCTTCCTAGAGATATGTCAAAAATAAATTAAAACAAAAACAAAAGCATAAAAAGAAAAAAATCTTTATGAAATAAAAAAACAGAAAAAAATGGGCATAAAAAAGTGATGAAAAAAAGAAAATTACTTTGATTTTCGTTAAGCATGTATTGGTTTACGGCAAATAAGACTTTGAGATGCACATCTATTCCATTCTATGCTCTTTTTTTAATTGCTCTTGATGATTTTAAGTATCCACCTTGTGTCTCTTGTTGCGTTCTTAGTTCTTTTATTTACCATTTGTTTCGTATCTTGGGCCCATTACAACCTTGAATAAAAGTCCTTTTGATTTATGTATTGCTTGTGAATTAGTTAGTGGAGGCTAAAAAGATATACAAGCCTATGATAGTGATGTTGTGAAAGGTTAAATTTGAGAGGAATACTTAACCTAAACATTTGAGAGGATTAAGAGTAAACACATAACTAGTGAGGAGCTACCACTTTGATTCATTTTTTTTATCAATTAGAATTGCCATGCTACTTGTTCTTTCTTGATTAGTAAGAAAGATTGTCTTTGACTATTGAATATCTAAAAAGCGTAAATTATATTTAGCCTGGCAGTTTTACATTTCGATTTTGTGTTCTTTTTTTTTTATCTTTTTTGTGTTTTGCCAAGGAGTGCAAAAGCCTAAGTTTAAAGGAATTTGATATTTTGACATTATTATATTTTATATTTCCTATATTTAGTCTTATTAATAATTCATAGTGGCTAATTAGATAACTTAGGCTTATTTTATATTAAATGGGTTAAATTTAGATTAATCGACTTTAAATGCATTTTTATTATATTTATTCAATGGAGGCCCAATTACTTTTTAATTGTATTTTGTAGGATAAAAGATTCCTAAAAAGATTAGGATAGAAGACTCCTAAAAGGATTTGGATATCATCTTATTGTTACTTCTAGAATGGTATTAGATTTCTTGAGAAAGAAGGCAATGTCATCTACTTAAGAAGGAGAAGACGTCACTATAGAACACACTCCATCTTCTCCACTCCTCATTCTTGTTTTTGTTTTTTCTATGGCTTTCTAATTTTCTTGGTGATCAATTCGAAGTCTAAACCTGATAGGAAACTTAAGTCCATGTTTGTATAAAACTATGGATTGAATTTTGATTTCAGAAGCATTTCATTTTTGTTCTTTTTGTTTTCATGTAATTAATATCATTCTGGTTAAATGATTTTTGTTGCATGAATTATGATTCATTTGATTTATTTGAGAATGGAATTTGATTTAATTAATTGATTAATCAAATAAATTTATTCTGAACTACGTTAGGATTCTGCATGCGTCTCTGGTCAAGTGTGAAACAGTTTAGTTTCTATTGTTGACAAAAGCGTGGCTGCATTTTGATTAGCAATACGAACCAATTAAAAATCCTAAACAGTAGTTTAGGAACATTAATAAAAAATAACTAAAGGATTAAAATCAAACTAGAGGTATTTTTAGGTGACAAGGATAGGGAAATATCAAGGGAAGAATTTTGGATTGGTTGCACATCATTCTGATTGAATTCTGTTTCATTTTGTTTTTATTAATTGATTTACTATTCGGTTTAATTAGTGTGACTTTATTTTTGAACCCCTAATCCTCATAATTCTAGTTTTGTGGTCCCTAAATTAATTGATTTAATTAATAGTTCCGTGGGGGATAACCTGGTGAGTATTATACTACAAATTAGCAAAAATTCACTAATCTTGGCCAATTCAATAACTATAAGTGAACAATATTTTCTTTACCATGCACCCCCTTGAGTTTAAGGCTATATGGTAGCACATGGCCTCATTGTGTGCTTTTGGGAATTGTCGCATAACCTATGTTAAAAAATACAACTAGGCCATGTGACAACACCCTATTCTATGAATTTTATTGATTCTTTCATTGATTCAAGCTTTCAAGCATTCCTCTTTCATACAATCCACCTAGACATGTTTATTCAACATTTAATCATCAAGATGCTACCAAATAACCAAAGTTTGGGTGTGTGATGAAATTCATACAAGATTTCCCAGAGTTTCATAACTTCCGTGATTCTCTTAGCAAAGCTTACCTTGTTTTCAAGCTTTTCAAAAGAGCTTTCACAAGCTTCTAAGAGTTCTTTCAAACTCTCTCTTTCCTCTACTAAACTAACTATAAAGCATGTCCAATTAAGTCACCAAAACCATAAGAAGAGATAGGAGAAAGAGGAGAAGAAGTTTAATGAAAGAAGAAGTATGAAAAAGAGACAATTTCTTACACTTTTTAAGTTTAGTTTCCTCTCCCTTTGCTCCCTCTTTAGTGTGCCTCTTAGGACTAGTTCTATTTCTGTTTCAAAGAGAAAATGAGTTAGTTAAGATGGAATGCAGAAATTGGACATTATTTAAGAGGGGGAGGACCATTTATAACAATTCCTAAAATTCTAATTATGTCCGTAAACTTTGTTTTCTTCGTTTGAACTCATTTCAACTCCTTTTTTAGTACCATCTTTTTTATCATGAAATTTACATCTTTTAATTCATAAAATACCTTTGGTTTTACCCAAATTAGACTTAAAATCTTACTAAATGTTTGGTAAAAGTTTTAATTAACTAACACTCTAAAATGCAAACCAAAGGAGTTTTGACAATTCTAAGAGTTTCTATGATTTTTAAGGCCTCTGAGAATCTCGAGAAACTCAATTTTATCCTTTGAGTTTTCTAAGAATTGCCTGAAATTATAAAAATGCCACTATCCTCTACACCTCTCTATTTAGCCATTTTGACTCTAGTTTTAGGCTAACCTTAAGCTCTAAACCACAGTTTAGATGCTCTAATAAACACCCTAATCTTGTTATCCTCAATTTGCTCTGCTTTAGGGTGTTCCAACATCAATTTAACGAGTTCAATTCAGTTTTTGAATTATCAAATATTACACATTCCCTAAGACTAGGTTTTAATTTACATCAATTCTAATGTAATGTTATTATTGATCAATTATGGGCTGACATGTGTGTATGAAATTTAAACAGTATTTTATGACTGAGGATGTTGTTGTTATATGAAAAGATGGTCTAAATTTCTATTTTATAAAGGTCTTTAATGATAGCTATGCTTTGGATGTGAAATGAGTAGGTTAGTATGGCTGTTTGAGATTAAGAGCAAGTCCATTTGAACCAAGGAAACTTGTCCCAGGTAGTCCAAAGTCAGATGGTAGGGAATTAAACACCTTGATATGGTCATTAAGGGCTCCAAATACCCTTTGTCTATTACATTTAGTTAGTTGCTGATATATAGCAAGGTAGTTTTGTTTGATCAAACCTTAAGTTCTCAAATAGTGACACTTAGTAATTGGAGGAGTGTATGAGCTTGTAAGTCATTAAAAACCATGCTAATAATCCACAAAAGGACTTGAGAACTCAAGTAGGAAGAGTTGCAAGTAAGTTGGGGTGAATAAGGAAGAGTTTAGAGGCAATAAGAGTCCAAGTCATAGCCAAAACATCTTAAGTTGTGGCCAAAAGGTGAGTTTGGGGTAACAGAGACTAGGAGCAACTCGACAAAAATAAAGGGGGAGAGTTTTAGAGAGTAATCTCACCGCAGTGCGAGTGGGGATCATCATAGCGAGAATCAAGAAAAAGTGGGAATAGTGTCATACCATATTATTTCTAGTATCATCTTACTCATTCAAGGTGGATTACACATGCTATCAAAGGAAATCCAAGAAAATGCATTAAAATTAATGAATTTAATGATGTTACGTCGGAGTTTAAAATTCAAATTTTGATCCGTGGACCATAAAAACTTACTAACAACATTCTCTAATTATTTTCATCCATACAAGTCATAAATGTTCCAAAATATCACACAATTTACAAGTCTAGGACCAAAAACCCTGAAATTAACTCATTCATCTTGGATTCCATGGTAACAAATTTTCTGGTGTAACTTTGAAAAATCATAAATAAATCTAGAAAAAATAAAATCTTCTGTACCATAGCTTCTTGGAATTAACTTTACACTACAAATAATTCTAAGCCACTAAAACCTTATCTAGACCACATTTGACAATAGAAAAAGGGCAAAGGTCAAACTACCTAGTGCTACTGACACAGCTTACTGATATGAATTTTGAAAATGCACAATTAATTTCAAAAAAATCTAATTCATATAAAATGTACCAATTTGGAAAGCTACAGATGTTAACTAAGAGGAAAAATAGTTCCAAATTAATTCAAGAGTATTCGAAACTTGAAAATTGATGGAATAATGCTAGGGGTCTAACTATGCTCCTAGAACAGAACAGAAACTTCAAAAATCTATATCTCCCTCTCTAAAAATCTAATTGAGGTGATTCTAATTGGCATAGATCATGGGAAGATCTAGTTTCTCCTTGTAAAATTTCATAGCCATTGGACATCATTTGCCCTATGAATAATAGAGATACATTTTCAGACCATATGAATAGTATCAATACCAAAATAAAAAAAATTTGCCCAAAATTCTGTAGACCTCCAAATATTACTCATTTTAGCTTTTGAAAAGTCTCTCAACAAGATCTATATGCATGCCAAATTTCATACCAAGAAGAGCACGTTTGGACAGATTTTGCTATAACTTACCATTATGGTCATTTTTGCATCTTATAAGGCACCAACTTGGTCCAAATGGCTTTTCCTTGTGTTTAGCAACTCTTGGGCAAGTTTGAAAGGTTAAATACCACTTGTACAAACTACCCAAGTGGTCCCAAACCTCATACATCTCATTTTGGTCATTCCACATCCAAGAATACAATAACAACCATGAGACATACAAGGTGCAAGTCTTACAATTTCATTACTTTAATGCTAATTATGGTTCTTATATCATTCATACATGCTATTACATTTGTTCAAACGTTTACATCTCCAAAAATAATATATACACATTCACTTTGACAATTAAATACAAGAAAACTACACAATTGTCAAAGTTTGGTCTTTTAAGATCCTTGGCTTGCATTTCTTGCTTCTTGGGCACCACCTAGACATATTAAGATGAAGGAGGGAAAGGGGATGAGATTCATGGAATCTCAATAGCTTACACAACCATTCACACACATATTCATGGTATACATAAATCAAGGGCACAAGTATAGACAATGAATCAATCATAAACATATAAAACCACATTTCCATGCCACACTCTTACATCAAATTCAAACGTTAGCTTTAGGGACTCTTGGTTTTGCCTCACTCCATTTCTAGGACTTTTAGATTTGTCTCACTCTTGCCCTAGGGACTTTGACTTAGCCTCACCCATCCAAGAGACTTTTGGCCTTGTCTTATCCATTCTTTAAGACTTTTGGCATTACCTCATCCTTATGAGCAATTTCTACAATCAATGTTATTCAAAACAACACATTGGTACCAATGCAATATCAAGACATCAAGTGGCATGTTCTCAAGTCACAAAAGCACATACAAGCACACACTGACATATATACAACCAACAATGCAAAGAGAATGAGGTGAAGAGCTACCTTGGTATTAATGCAAGCTTTACTTGGTCTTTCTCCTTCCCTTTTTCGGTCCCACAAGCACACCTAAGTGGGTTAGGATTCTCTTAGCCTAAACATCATAAATAACACAATTATACTCTTGAAGTAAGCCAAGATACTACATATACTCTTAAGAGCACAATTGGTTCCATAGGTTATATAATAGTTCTATTAGTGGCTTATTGAAGTAACTTTCACAATTCAAGTTCTAGACTCCATTCTCTTCTCATTTTTAAGCCTCTTGACCTCGTTTAAGGTCTTTGAAGCCATCACACACTCACATACACAAGTCTAAATACATGTTGCTTCATAAGACTCCATTATGGAAACCATTGTCTCATCTCCCAAATCATGACTCATAAATTTTTCCCACGGGTTTCTCTAACCTTCTACCATCATATGAAGTCCCAAACTAAGGCTAGAATAAATTAAAACACTTCCTAGCCCATTCATCTAGCTTAGGCTGAGATATGAGAAAGGGAGAGGGTTCATAGACTTCTTAATTTTTTCTTGATGGAAGAGCCACTTGGGAGGCTTCCTAGAGGTCTGAAGAGCTCAATTGAACACTTACATAGGCAAGAAAATTCAAGAATCAAAACAAATTTTACAAACCATTCAAGGGTTCTACACTTTTCTAACTTGAAATATATTAGTTTTTTTGCAATTTCTTGACATGTTCTACTTCCCCATGGTCCAAAACCCAAGTTTCTCTCTTGCTCTTGGGCAAAAAATCCTTTCCCCATATGGTTCTGGTTTGGGCTAAAACATACACACACAAGGAGAAGAAGAAGCAAGGTTACTAAGATATCTACCTTGGATTCAAGCTTACTTTTAAAGGCTTTTCTTCTTAGTTTGTTTCTCCTCAAATTTCATACTGTCCCCCCTTTAATCTGGACTCAAAATAGAACCATTTCATTCAACAAAACCATAGAAAGAAACCTTGGAAGGAGAGGAACAAAGTTGTAAGAGGAAGAAGCATGAAATTCCTTAAATTTTCCTACCTTTTTTCCTTGTTTTCTTCCTCCTTTCTTAGCTCTTCTTGTGCGCCACTTTTGGATGAGCTCTGTAACACCATATTCCTCTAGCCTATCTCATTTCATGTAAAGCTCATTACCTTGGCCCAGCATAATTTCTCCAGAAAATACCTATAAAATAATAAATTATTTTTGCATTATGTCATGGATAAAAATTTTATTTCATGTCCCGTGGGCCATATGAACTCATTCATCTCATTCTCCTATTTAATTACATATATTCAACTCAGAACCATCTTAAAAAGTGGCCAAGAACTCGAGCTCATGAAGCATATACATAAAATTCACAAGTGCAGCCTCGGGTTCATGGGTCAACTTTCTGTCATGAACTTTGAAAAATCATAACTAATTCTAAAAATATTGAAATCAAGCACACTATACTATTATGGAATTCTAAAGATGTCTACTTTATGTTAAAAATAATTCCAAACCACAACAGGGACGTCTAGCCACCATAAATCAATGGAACAGTAACCAAGGTCGCCTGTCACTATTGGTACTATCACTAAACCTCAAAAATTCATATCTCCTTACTCAAATGTCCAATTAGGGTGATCTTAGTGGCTATAGAAAGCTTATCATGTCTAGTTTATGCTTATAAAATTTTATAAGCATTAGACACTATTTAGCCCACAAATGACACAATACAAGAAACTAACCATATGAACAGTACTTATACCAGAACAAGAAAAAAATGACAACTTTGAAAAATCATAATCAATTCCAAAAAGCTTCAAATAATCTGATCTTTAGCTTCCTAAAAATCTCTGAATAGGATCTATATGCATGCCAAATTTCATGAGCAAATTTCTTTATTTGGTCAAATCTTGATGTCGGGGTTACAAATTGGTTATTTTGGTGTCTTTTAAGGGTCTCAAATGGTCCACATTGGCTTCTAAGATAATCATGGCCACTTGAGTAAGTGAGAAAGCACCAAAATGGTTTATTAAACTTGTTTCAAAGGTGCACAAACCTAGATTTCATAAACTCACTCATCCACCCCAAGACATACACAAGAACATATAAGCCTCATCTTGCTATTTAAGGTCTAAAAACCACTATATCAGACATATGGCACTAATTGTCATACATACATAATATAAATATACATTTACAAATGTTTATGGGTTCATCCATCATATACAATATTAGATTACATCTTTTGCCATCCATATAACAACAAAGTAAGCAAAATAGCAGATTCTCATGTCAATCTCTTTCCTTCAAACTTAGTGGCTCCCATTCTTTGGCTCACTTGGTCCACCTAGACATGTTAGACAATGAGAAGGAAGGAATGAGATTCTAGGAATTCCAATAGCTCTTCTCCCTTTCAACCATACATAAAGAATGCAAATTCATTCTAAAAATGCATGCATGACTATCATGAAATATGTAATCATTCATGAAACATTTCTATCATTCAAGAAGTCATACAAAATATACATAGGCTTGCCAAGCAAGTAGTTTAGCCTTACCCATTCTTTTTAAGGATTTTAGAATTGACTCACCCATTTTCTTAAAGGCTTTTAATAAGCCTTACTCTTGGGAGACTTTTGGCTTATCTTCACCATGGCTATGGGACTTTTGGCTTTACCACACTCAAGCAAACCAAAGCAAGTTCACAAAGCATCATTTGAATGCATAACATAACATCATGGTACCATGGTATTTAGATACATGCTAAAACATTTTTCATGGCTCAAAACATACATACACACATTTAAAGACAAGATAAACATCCACTCATGCATGAGAGAAAAAAGAGAGAGCTACCTCAGTGCACAACAACACACTTTTCTCCTTGAAAATGGTTCCTCTCCCTCGGCCAAGAACTCACAAGAAGGTGGAACTTGATTCCTTTGGCTTAGACACATAATATGGAAGCCAATTACACTCTCAGAACAAATTCTAAGTCTACATATTCATTTTAAGAGCTAGGTTGTGCTTATGTCTCATTTATGGTTCCATAATGCACTTAATGAAGCAACCTTAGGAAAACATAATATTGGCTCCACTCTTTCTATCCATTTATGATTCTTGACTCCTTTTAAGCCTCTTGGAGTCATCACACAATTAATCTAAGGAGCCTAGCTAGGTGTTACTTCTTTAAGCCATAATATGGAACCTATAACTACATCTCACTATCCATGACTTCTAAAATTTTTTCAAGGCTTCCTCTCATACTCTCCCATCATACATGATGCAAAACTAAGCTTAGAAGAAATTAAAAACTCTCTAGGTGTATGAACCCCTTTAGGCCAAGGCTATGCTTCCAATTGGCACCAATGGAGTTTTGTTATTTTCTTTAATGGGAGAAGCATGTGGGAGGCTCTCTTGGTGTCTTAGGAACTCATATATACTCTTAGACAACTTAAATTACTATTAGGAAGCTTCATCTTAGCCTAGGTGCAACTAAATCCTTAAATTTCATAACTTGCATTCTAAAACTCCCTTTTCAATTCTAGTTGTATATTCTTAATCCTTACACTCCATAACCCTTGGTTTCATCAAGAACACAGAAAAAATTTCCTCCTCACTTTCTCTCTCTAGACCAAAGTTTAAATGGCTTGGAAATATAAGATTTTGTAAGTGTTTCAAGTAAAGTCTTACATTAAAACGAAGCTCTCTTTACGTACATTATTTTCCATCGATTGGCTTCTTCAAAAGAGTTCCTTTTTGGCTTGGGTCAGACTTGAATCTTTAAGTTTTCAATAAAAGAAAACCACCATTAGAGAGCTCTTAGAGAGAGGAACTACTTTCCTAATTGGCGTGGGATAAAACAAGGCCGTTTACTTACCTAAACGAAAGCTTAAACTTCTTTTCTCTCTCCCCTTTTAATTTCACACCATGGCTGCTCCAATTTCTAGAAATGGAAGCTTGGAGACGGTGATGAGGTGTAATCTTACTTAAGAAATCTCTTTTACAATTTTTCAAAATGACCATTTTGCCCCTATGTACCTGTTTGCTCCGTTTAGGCTCATTTTAACTCTTTTTTTAGAACTGTCTTTTCCATCATACATTTAGGTCCTCTAATTCATAAAATATATTTGGTTTCATCCAAATTGAATTTAAAACTTCCCAAACGAATTGGTCAAAGTTTGGATCAACCGATGCTCTAAAATGTAAACTGGAGTGGTTTAAACCATTCTAGGGGTTTCTATGATTTTTAGGACCTCTAAGAACCCCAGAAAACTCATTTTTCTAATTTAAAAATCCCTCCTATGAGTTTTCCAAAAAGTGCCCAAAATTATGAAAATGCCATTACGTTTTGTTGCATTTTCATTAAATTCCATATGGTTATTCTGACTTTGGTTTCAGGGCACCTCTAACCTTGGATCAACATTATTTAAAAGTCTAGAATATTATTCTAATTTTATTAGACCTCCAATCATTCTATCTGGGGGACTTCCCTTTGTATCCAGTGAATTACGTACGTTTACAGAGAAACCAAATGTTATATTTCTCACGTTTTCTCACATTTTTGGAAAACTGGATATTACAAGCTCACCCCTAGTTTTGGCAAATGCAAGATCGGTTAAGGAAGAAGGGAGAAGTGGTGTGATTTATATGGAAGTTTCAAGAACATTTCATTTATAAAAATTCCAATTTTGCCCCTTCGTTGTGGTATTTTTGTTTTAGCTTCGTTTTAGCTCTTTTTTAAGAACCATCTTTTCTGTCATAAAAATTAGGTTCCCAATTTAATAAAATACCTTTGGAATCACTCAATTTGGAGGGTAAAACCTTCCCAAACAAATCTGTTAAAGTTTACGCTCACTATCATTAAAAAATATACACCGGAGGGGCTTTAACTATCTCGAGATTTCTCATGATTTTTAGGGCCTTTGAGAACCCTGAACAACTCAAATTTTCTATTTAAAAAGACCTCATGTGAGTTTTTCCAAAAATTATGCATAATTACGAAAATGCCACTAGATTTCGTCAATTTTCATTACAATTTTACTTCACTGTCTTAGCTCTATTTTTATTACTATCTGAGCCTGGGATTGTTATTTTTAGGAGCCTAGGATACTACCTAAATATTTTGGGACATTATCTAGCTCATTTTAAGAGACTTGCTTTTATACAACTCATTTCGTCATTTTACAAAATTTATCGTTCGTTACAAATAGTGTTCCAGTAGTACATCTCTCTACAACCCAGAATTCTTAAGTCACGGTAAGGATTGTGAATTTTACCCAATGGAACTATAGTAGGAAACCTTGTGACATCGTGGAAAGCCTAAGTCGTGGTGGGAGATGAGAATTTTACACCTTCTAGTTCCAATAGCAAGTTAAGCCACAACGTGGGTATTCCAGATCATAGCGTAAGTCTGAAATTTTAGTTTTTGAGTTACAGAAGCCAACTTGGCCACTGCCAAATCTTCCTAAGTCACTATCTAAGTCTTCAAACTGCTATTTTAGCTTATGAATCTTGGTTTTCTCTATAGTAATGATGTATATGGTCTTGGAAATAAGTGTAAATGAGTTATATGCTTCTCTAAGTGACTAGGAATGAAATAGAAGTCTAATATAAGGATTTATTTAACTACACACATGGATTCTTATGTTTCCTTAAATGGTGGCTGGTATTGATTAAATATGTTCAAATTCCTTCATATTTTTATCCTAAAATAAATTATTAATGAAGATTGACCTTCAGTGCCAATGATTAGGAACTCAATTACAATTAATTAACTTGATTAGTAGTTAAGGTTGTTACACATCTTCTTTCTTCCTCAATATGGTTGTCTTATCAAGTTAGAGAATCAAAGATCATTCACTCACTCAAATCTTAAGTTTCTCTCTCTTTCTTTCCCTTAATTAGCAGGGTAGTAGGTAGTCAAGAATCATTCCATTCATTTGCAAAGTTGTGTCATAATTTTTAGCTAGTTCCCTCATTTAGAATTCAACAATTTTCTCTTAAGAAAAATTGTATTTTTGCCCTAAGAAAAGTTATATTTTAGTCCCAATTAAAATTATACCTAGGATCCTAAACTTTTAATAATTATATTTTGACTCTGAAAGTTTACCTAAATACTTTTATTTTCCAATAATTTTCGTATATTTTTATGACTCCAAAATGTATAAGGACTTCCAAAAATTCCTACTAACATAATTATTAAATAATTACCTCACATTTAGATAAATCTTAATATATATATATAATTTCCACTAAATTCCTAATTAGCCCAATAATGTCCTTTACATCCAAAAATCATAAAAATTCCTATATTTGTTTAGGAAAACTATAGTTAATCATTTTATGGAATTATCCTATAACTAAGTAAATTGAACACCTATCATTTAGTTTTTAGAAGGTGTTATACTTATAAAGGAGGTTTAATGTGATATTTTGGTATTAGAAAAACCTTAGATGTTTTGAGTGAATATTGCTTTCGGCCACATATGAAAAGTGATGTTTAAAGGCTATACAAGAAATGTATCACTTATAGATAAGCCAAATATAGAGTGTTACCCTACAACTTGTACTAACCTTTACCTCTATCAAGTGAACTTGAGGTTGATATTTCTATAAACTTTGTTTTAACTTTACCTTAGTCAAAAAGGGGTAGGATTCTATCTTTGTTGTTCTTGATGAGTTTTCAAAGATGGCACATTTCATTCCATGTCATAAAATTGGTGTTGCAACAAACATGGTACGTTTGTTTTTCAAAGAAATAATGCATAGTGCATTTACACAATGTTCCAAGGAGCATAATTTTAGATCGATAAGCCAAATATAGAGTGTTACCCTACAACTTGTACTAACCTTTACCTCTATCAAGTGAACTTGAGGTTGATATTTCTATAAACTTTGTTTTAACTTTACCTTGGTCAAAAAGGGGTAGGGATTCTATCTTTGTTGTTCTTGATGAGTTTTCAAAGATGGCACATTTCATTCCATGTCATAAAACTGGTGTTGCAACAAACATGGTACATTTGTTTTTCAAAGAAATAATGCATAGTGCATTTACACAATGTTCCAAGGAGCATAATTTTAGATCGAGATGTGAAGTTCTTGAGCTATTTTTGGAAGACACTATGGACTAAACTAAGGATTAAGCTCTTGCTTTCAACTACTTACTATCCTTAAATTGATTGGCAAACTAAAGTAATGAATAGAACTTTGATAACCTTATTTCATGCTATCATCCAAAAGAACTTGAAAAATTAAGGGGAATCTTGCCATAACTTATAATCAAAGTATGCATTTTACAATGCATTACTCACATTTAAGGTTACTTATGGCTTTAATCTACTTGCTCCATTGGATTTATTGCCATTGCCTATTAATGAAAGAGCTAGTTTAGATGGCAAAAAGAAGGTTGAGTTCATTAAGCAATTACATGAGATGGTGTAGGAGCACATTAAGAGGAGAATAAAGTAGTATGCAACTCAAGCTAACAAGTGCACAAGAAAGTGGTATTTGAACCTAGTGACTAGGTTTAGGTACATATGCATAAGGAACGATTTCCAACTCAAAGGCATTCTAAGTTACATCTAAGGGGAGGTGGACAATTTCAAGTAACCAAAAGAAACAATAATAATGCCTAGAAATTTGATCTTCCTTGTGAGTATAATGTAAGTACTATTTTTAATGTTTCTAATCTTTCCTTCTTTGATGTAAGTGAACCTGATTCGATGACCAATTCTTTTGAAGAGAGGGGGAATGATAGGAATCCAAAAGAAGGCATGTAGACACAAAGGATCTATTGTATATTCATAGAGGTCCTATAATACCTTAACTTCCTAACCCTTAAACAAATGTCACATAGGCTATCTTAACATATACTTGGCATATAGGTACACATTTGCAAGAAAGTGGCACTTTTATCCATGGTTAATTGCGTAACAGAAAAGTCAATTAATTTGTTTTATACTTTAAAGACCATGTGAGCTCATTCATATCATTTTCCATCCATATCATATCCAACCATATCAAAAACAATAGATTTCATCTCATAAAACACAGATTTTGGACCACACAATACAACACCAGATTTTTGTTCTCGGGTTTGCTGTCACAGATTTCTAATGTGAACTTTGGAAATTCATAACTAATTCTAAAAGAATTGAAATCATACATATAATAGCTTTCTAAAAATATCTAGGTGTTAAATAATGACTAAAAATAATTCTAGAGCAAGACAATAGAATTTAACCCACAAAAAATTATAAAAGAGTACATCAAATCTGTTCTAGGATAGCTACAGGACCTGAAACTTCAAAACTTTGTTTCTCCCTCCATAGAGCTCCAAATGAGGTGTTCTTGGTGGCTATAGAAATATTATGATGTCTATCTTATGCCTGTAAAACTTCATGGACATTGGACTTCATCTGGCCTACAAGTGACATAAAGAAGCAAATTGACCATATGAACAGTACCCATACCAATTCTACATAATTTGGCCAACTTTGAAAAATCATAATAAATTCTCTAGAGCTACAAATTGAGTTATCTTTATCTTTGTGAAAAGCTATATATGAGGCCTATTTGTTGGCCAAATTTCATGCAAAAATTCATCCATTTGGTTAGACTTTGGTTTAGCTTAAGAAATGGTCAATTTTGAAGTCCATAATGGGTTCATAAGGCACCAAATGACTTTCTTAACATTCCATAACCACTTGGGCACATCCAAAAGCACAATAACAGTATATATGAGCATGCCAAATGGTTCATGTCATCATGGAGCTCATTCTCACCTTGCCACTTGCACTTATACACATACACATACACATAAAAGGCTCATGGGTGGCAAAAACTCAGATATTCATTTACTTGGTTCCAAAATGGATAAATACATCATATTTACATACTTTTGAACATGTTCAAAGGTCTACATCATATATATATTATATGGTTACAATTATTAACATCAAAATACTATTAAAAAGCCTATTTCTCTACTTCATTGTTGAAGTCTTGTTCTTTAAGGTTGTTAGCCTCTATTTCTTGATCCACTTAGCTCACCTAGACATGGTTAAACATATGTGGAGGAAGAGTGAGATTCAAAAAATCTTAATAGCTCTTAACCCTTTCAAATATACATAATGGATGCATATATATGTCAAAGAATGCAAGTATGGCATTTAGGCTACTAATAAACATATAAAAATTATTTTCCTTATCACATAAACTCATACATAGCAAACATAAGCTCTCAAGGGCATTGGTCTAGCCTCACCCATCGTCCTTGGGACTTTTGGATTTGCCTCACCCACTTTCAAGAGACTTTTGACTTAGCTTCACTCTTCTTAAGACTTTTATCTTTGTCGCACTAATTCCTAAGGACTTTTGTCTCATCCTCACCCATGCTAAGGGACTTTTGGCATAACCAAACCCATTCAAGCCACTTTGCATTCAGAAACATATTTCAAGAAATATAATGGTACCATAACATGTAAGCAATGACTAGGAGCATTTCTCATAGTTCAAACATACACACAAGCACTCAAAGACAAGTAAATATCCAAGAAATGCATGTGAGAAAGGTTAGAGAGCTACCTTGAAGCAATGATACAAACTTTTTTCTTTAATTCTTCTTTCCCTTTTCGGCCAAGCATATGCAACTAGATGGCACTTGTTTCTCTTGGCCTAGACACATCAAAGAAGACATATTTCAATTATTGGAATAAGCTCTAGCTTCCTACAAACTCTATGTAAGGCTACTTTATTCTAATACACAATTATGGTTCCATACAAGAGATAATGAAGCAACTATTGGAATTCATGATCTTAGCTCTAATTTCTCCTTCTATCTAAGGCTCTTGACTCTATTTAGACTCCTTGGAGTCACCACAAATTCATTTCAAGAAACGTAGATACAAGTTGCTTCTTTATGTCTTAAAATGGAGTCTACACATCTATCTCCCAAACCATGCTTTCTAAATTTATTCCAATGCTTCCTTTAATGTTCATCTATCATATTTACTCCCTTTCTAGCCTTAGAAGTAATTAAAACTCTCCCAAGGTGCTCCAAGTCTTCTTGCCCAAGATATATGCAAGGAAGAAAACTCACAGACTTTTGCAAATTCTCTTTAGGGAATTGGCACATGTGAGACTTGCTAGGTGTCTTAAGAACTCATACACACTCTTAGACAACTTAAATTACCACTAGAAAGCTTCATATTTGTCAAGGTGCAACTAAATCTCTAGGTTTTGTAACCTGATTTCTAATGCTCCTTATTCAATTCCAATTACATGTCCTTAATTCCCACACTCAAAAACCCTTGTTACTTACTTGGTTTTGGTCAGAACTCATTCCTTCCTATGGTCTCTAGTTGGTCGAACCTACCCCCTTAAGGAACAACCAAGTGATGCAAGAAAAAATCATGAGTCTTACTTGTTTTGATGCTTTCTTATGCTTCCAAAAGCTCTTACAAACTCTCCCTTCTTATTGCTGAACTAACCATAAAATAATCCCAATCCAATCACTAAAACCATAGGAAAAGAGAGGAGAAGGAGAAGAATAAGTTTGCTAAAGGAAGGAACATGAAAAACCAAAGATTTGTTACTGTTTTTAACCAAGCTTTTCTCCCTCTTTTGTCCCTTCCTCTTGTGCACCCTTCTCTACTGGTGTCTCTTTTGGTTTTGGGATAGAAAATAGGTCTGCTAATCATATGGGAGAAGGAGGACATGCTATATAAGCTAAGGGAGCTCATTTAAGACTTTTTCAAAATTCTAATTTTGTCCTCTTTATTGGTTCTTTCCTTTTGGGTTCATTTTCACTCTTTTTTTAGAATCGTCTTTTCCATCATAAAATTTAGGTCCTCTAACTTATAAAATGCCTTTGGTTTCATTCAAATTAGACTTAAAACCTTCCTAAATAAATCGGTCAAGGTTTGGGTCAATTAATGTTCTAAAACATAAACCAGAGGAGTTTGAACCATTCTAGAGGTTGCTATATTTTTAGGGCCTTTGAGAATCCTGAGAAACTTAATTTTTCATTTAAAGATCCATCCTTTGAGTTTTCTAAAAAGTTCCCAAAATTACGAAAATGTTACTAATTTTTATTGAATTTTATTTAACTACTCCGACTTTAGTTTTTAGGCATCTTAAGCCTTGGATCCTTATTTTCTATTATTTAAAATTTTGTCCTAATTTTATTTGGCCTCAATTCTTCCTATTTAGGGAACTTCCTTTTATAACCAGTCTATTTCTAACATATTTAGGAAAACTGGACATTATAGGTCCAATTACAAGGGCAAAAGCTAAAAGAATGAATGAGGCTTTAAGTGGATTAGTTAAAGAAGTATGGCCCAAATAAGATTTTTATGACGTAATTAACATAGAATTGGGCTTAGACCAAAATCCAAGCCCTATAAACATCATTCAAATATGTGGCTAAGGTTGAGATCAAGGCTAGGCTGTATTAGCACACTTATTGGGCTTGGACCAAAATTAAAGCCTTGTAAACATCATTCAAATATGTGACTAAGGTTGAGATCAAGGCTAGGCTATCTTAGCACACTTTTTGATATTTTAGGCTTCTTATGTCTTTGTATGAGTTAAACTATTATATTTAAGCCTAACAAGCACATTATGGTTTGATTAATAGCCTATATACAATATTCTTAAGCTGCGAATTTCAACTTCAAGAATTTGGATTATTGTACGGAGAAAGTTTTCTCTTTGGTTTTTTTTAATGAACTTTGAGAATTTATCTAGATTATTGTCTTGTGGCATTCCAATCTAACTTATCACTCTCATTCTTATCCCTTTATAGAGTGTGGCATCAATATCCTTCTTTCTATATCTTTGATTTGTGCTTCCTTATGGGCATTGGGTTAAGATCTTTTCATTTTACAACCTAATTTAGCTTTCTTAGGATTTCACTTCCTTATTTGATTTATTGGATTTCAAGACAAGTTATAGGGAATCACAAGCAAAGTGAACCACTTTTTGACAAATATAATACTTAACGTTGACTATGTTAAGCTTCTTTTTACCGCACTTATCTCTCTTTTTAAAAATCGTCTTGGCCTTATTGAAATGTTAGCTAGATCTTTTCTTATTATAAAAGTGTTGTCCTTCTTGTACTTGGACTTTGAAGTCATAGTAATCCCAATCATATAAGCTTGTCTAAAAGGTCTAATAGCTACTAAATGCTAATCCCCAAACTCTATATGATGAATAACACCATTAAAATAAAAATTGATGTTTTCTTTGTAGGTTAAACTCACTTTCATATGTTCCAAGAAGAGATCTTATAATAGCCTAAACGTATTGTTCATTAGTAAAGATATAACTAACTAACTTTAATTTCTTGATTGTCAATCTTCTAAGTTTGGTTATAGAAGTATAACTAAACTTATCCTTAATAGCTATCCATAGGACTTGAATAGTTAGATGATTTTGCACTTACATATGTGGTTATCAACCATGTTGATCAATACTATTTAGTGAACAATATTGTCCTTTCCTTTTTAATAAAAAAATCTTTAGATCTTTCCCTTGTTGAGTTATGTTTTCATGTTTAGACTCCTATAGACATTTTTTAATAGTTTCTTAGCATCTTCTTCTTTTTATAGATGTAAGAACCTTATAGTATTAAAAATTCCTAATTGACACTATCTAGCTTGTCGCTCTTATTAAGCTAACCAATGATATTCTCAACAACCATAATCATAATTAGATCTATACATAGACTTAGCACAGAACAACTTCATATACACAATGCTACATATATATATATATATTTGCAATAAAGTTCAACTAGACCAATAATGACATTATTAGGTTCATGATTGGAAGTTTATGTTTGTCTTATTTTCATTCCATTTATTTTAAGAATGTCATTATTTTTATATTAAATTCATCAGCAAATATTGTCTAAGTTACAGTTATTAGATGAGTGTTAGGCTATAATCCAAGAACTCATATTCAATAAAGTATTTCTTTTATCCTTTTTATTTAATTATTTAAAAGTAATTCTTAAATAAGCCTTAATTTACTAATCTAAGAACTCCCACTTTACAAGGCATTGCTCATATTTTTAGTTCAATGCACACATATATTGCATTAGTCATCAAGATCACATCTTCAAAGAACCTCATCCAAAAGATATTTTATCTTCTTAAAAAAAAATTTATGTTCAACCATTAAAGGCTTATTTACAATTGCAACAGTCACTTTAACATATATTGAAAAAAATAAGCTTTGCATGTTTGATCAACCTCTTACAATGAATACTCTTTTCATGTACACTACATCTAAAAAATTCTTGTATTTTTCATATTTGAAAATGAGAAAGCAAAATGACTCATCAACATTGTGACAACTAGATGTTCCTCACAAAGCTCTATCTTTGTTGTACATCAATTAAAGGATAAATTCTACCCTTTATTTGATTTCATAAATTTTTCCTTTAAGGTCTTCTTTGATAAATATCTAGCAACCATTATCTAAGAGTGTCTTTATCAAACTTAAGACCCATAAGAAGTTATTCACATCTTTAGGTCAATCAAAAAGGTTTCCTATGTGTCTTACGTGTGTTTAAACATTACAAAAAATTGTCTAAACATAGTCCTCCTATCATACCATACAAGAATACACATATATCCTAAGCCATATTCCTTTTATAACAAAAATTACTTATATTAATGCTTTTGGCAATGAAAATTTTTGTTATTAAAACACAGTTTCTCTATTTGTGCCCAAATAATTATCCCCCTCAAAGATTTTCCCACATTCATACCAAACAAGTTTAATAGGCTTAGAATATCACATAAAGAAGCATAAATTTAGGATTTCATTGCATATGTCTCAAATCACCACTTTTGCACAATTGCACATATTGCAAGTCAATTTTAAAAATTCATATCTTAGGCTAAGGAATTTCAATTTATGCAAATTAGGTGTCTACAAAAATCTTAGGATGTGAACTACATGCTAAAAAAATTTTAAGTAGAATTGAGCTCGTTTGCCTTATAAAACTTTAATGGAACAATAATATTGGTACAATAACTGAGCATAAATCAGAACCAAAACTTCAAAAATGCATATCTTTAGCTATACAGCTCCAATTCATGCAAACTTGGTGGCTATGGAAACTTTATAATGCTAGATATATGCCTATAAACTTTCATTAGTATCAGAGTTCTTTTGTCTCATCAAAAGCTTGAAAAACCAGAAATGACCAAATGAACAGTGTACATGACTTTTTGTATTTTTCAACCAATTTTGAAAATTCATAATAAATTCTATAGAGCTCCAAAAATCATATTCTTTAGCTCTATGGAAAGCTCTAAATGAGCTCTATTATGTCTATCAAATTTTATTTAAAAATTCATCCATTTGTTCAAATTTGGTTCAGATGAAATATATGGCTCAAAGTTGCAAGAATTGGGTACCAAATGGCCATATTTGAATCATTTGATGGCATAGCTATATTTGAGCACGTTTTAAACATCAAATGTCACATATATGGCTAATCCATCATGTCCCACAAGCCATACATCTAAAAATCATTCCCTCACTTACCATTATGCTCACCTACATCATGGAACTCATATGGTGAAATCTTAAGTTATCACTTATTTACATTCAAAAATAGTTTATACATCATTGTTTCTTACTTTTGGACATGAGGGAAAGATTATATCTCAAAATATATGTATACATCATGTTATGTGCAAGATACATACTAAGACTATAACACCCCAAAATTAATTAAGAATAATCATGATAAACTAGGGATTAATATAGGTTTAATTAGGAAATTACTTAAGAGATGTGGACATTAATTTGGGCCGTATGATTAATTCAATTATGTTTGGAGTTAAGTGTAGAAGCCCAACCTTAGCCTTAGGGAGATCCAATTCCATTTCTTGGAGGCCTAATATTTATTTGTGCAGACCCAAATTTTAATGGACCTTTTTAGCTTAATCCAACCCTTATATATGACCTATGTAACCTTATAATTCATAGCCCAATAAGTATATGACTGAACCCACTTGGATTTTGGACCCTTAGGTCAGCCCATAACCTATCTAAACCTTAATTTTACTTCATCCTTCCCTTCATTCTATAGAAACATTTAGAGACACAAAGCATTTTTGGAGGTTTAAGGTGGACGCTAGGGTTCTTGGCATAAATCCATTATTTCCCACTTTTAGAGTCAAAATCAGCTACAGTGATTGTTATATAACTTAATCATCTCCTTTTTCTCTTCAATTTGACCCAAATTGGCTTCTCATTTAGAACATTTTCACCATACCTTAAATCTAACTTGGGTTGCTTAATGTTTTCTTTGAGAATTTTCAGAGGTTAAGTGTAAGAGAGATATTGAGTAAATATAAACTTCTCATTTTGATGCATTCTCTGCTGGTTTAGGACCCTTATAGTTGATTTATAGTATGAGTATTAATTTTGTGTGAATTTGCCTATAATTTGATGTGATATTCTGAAGTTACTAGTATAGGAACAATTAAATCCAAAATTAGAGACCTGCAATTGCTAGGTAAGTGATCTTTAGGTAGCCATTAGTATTTTAATTTTTTAGGTACCTATTTGCTACTATAAATGATAATTTAGAATAGTAATTTTTCTGATGTTGTGATTATAGAGAGATTTTGGTGCCACTGGTAGCTTTCCAATTTGTCTACAGAGTGAGGTAACTAGGGTTAATATTAAATTCTATGCATATGTCTACTTTAATTTTATATCTGCTACACATGTATAATTTTGAATGCTAAATAAATGGTTGGCTATATGATATATTGTGATTGGACCTTGTGAGTTCATGATGGAATTATGATGCAACTGCCACCTATGCATCATGCTTCGATCGGGCACCAGGTTATTATCAAACCTTTATATGCACTAAGCCTAAGTTATGATCATTGGAGAGCTAGTATCGTGGATGGGTCTCTCCCAATGTTAATGGCCTTTAACATATGGATATGTGATTGCTAGTGTAGGATAGTAGTCACTGATAGCCTAATTATTTCATTTGCTAATATGACTGTTATTTTTTATGCTTATTTGATTAATTGCATATATGTTAATTGAATTGGAATATATGAATAGAATTTGCCTTTGGCTACTGAGATTTGCATCTCACCCCGTTTCATAGGCTAACTATTTCAAGTGAACGTCCTACGGGTAAGGATAAAGGGAAGCAAGTGGATGAACATCCATAAGCTAAGACCATGTGTGGGAAGTTCTGCACTTGGATGGATCTAATTTAGGATAGATGCTAATTTTTGTTATTCTTTTGTATAACATCATCATCATATAATCATGTTGCCAAGTGTAGGTATTTTGTGTTTTGGTAAACATTGATGTAACTAATAGAGAGTTAGGCTCTTTACAATTTGGTGTCTAATATATATGCTGGTATATATTTGATATGAAACTTGTTAGATGGATATATATATTATGACTTGTTTCTTGGAAGTATGTTATGGTAGTATCATGAATGATAATGTTAGTAGATTATGAATAATTTTGTTGTCATTAACTTTTGAATCTGGTGATATATGGAAGTTTGGTAAATAGGAATTTACACCTAAGATTTGATTTGGCAATAAGAGACATGCTGAGTACATAGGTAGATGAATGCTATTAGAGCCCTACAAATTAAGATAAAGTGGCCTTAGAGCATTACTAGAAGGAGAGTTGGAGTATATGGGACTAAACTTAAAGAGAAATGGTGCCAAAGAGGGTCACACCACTACCAAAATGGGCTGAGTCGCAGCTAGGTGTCAGGTAGAGGCACAGAGTGCCATTACACGAGGTTGAGGGAATTAGCTTATGAGTGTTCTAGTAGCTAGTTTCACCACGGTGTAGGTATAGCCCACCACAGCACAAATTGAGAAATTTTCTACAATAGGTTCCAGGGTGGTCTTTTGTCGTGGCGAGATTTGTGAAAGTTAAACAGTAGGATCCCGAGAGCAACTTTGCCATGACACTAAATGCCTGGGTCACAGTGCAAGGAGCAAAATTTGATTTTTAGGTTACAGTAACCAACTTAGTTGCGGCGGGAAGGTTTCAAGTCACGGTGAAGGTTCTTAAACTCTTGTTTAAACCTAGAAACCTTAGTTTTTCCTATGGCAATGTTAAGGGATGACTTGGAAACACTTGTAAGAGGTTTTTGTAAGTTGGAATTAATGGATAAACGAATTAAAGCTTTTAATTGATTATGAGACCCACTCATGTGCATAAATAGTTGTGATTATTTGGTTAATGACCCTAATAACATCAAGGTTCAAGTTCCCTCACCTTTTTCCTAATTTGATTATTTGAAATGGCTTTAGACTTTGATTTATGATTATTAATTGCATAATCAAGCTTAATTACTGTGAGTAGAAGTTAGGGTCATTACAAAGACTTGTGATAATGTCAAGGTGGTGTTGTACATGCTCTTTGCTAATCACTTTTGCCACCAAGATAGCATCTAGATATGGTTAGGGAAAATATGAGGAATGAGATTCAAAAAATTCCAATAGCTCATTAATTATTCAAGCAAGCTTACAAGGCATACCGAAGGTCAAGGAGAGCAAGTATACATGTCAAGCAATCATACATTATTCAAATTTATATATTAAGGATCCCATGGTTCCAACAAGAGTAAAAACAAGCTCTAGGGACTTTTGGTCTAGCCTCACCCATCATTTAGGAATTTTTGGTTTGGCCTTACCTAGAGATTTTTAACTTAATCTCACTTATGTTTGAGACTTTTGGCCTTGTCTCACTTATATTTAGGGACTTTTGGCTTCACATTACCTATTCCAAGGGACTTTTAGCACAACCTCAGCCATTAGGAACCAATTCAACTCCATATGCAATAAAATGTCATGCCATGTCATATAAGCATGAAGGAATCAATTATCATACATAATTAACAACCAATGCACACAAGCAAAGTAAGACACATAAGCAACCATCATATACAAGCAAGAATAGATGAAGAGCTACCTTATGTAAGAGTTTAGTTTAATTTCCTTTTGGTTCCTCACATGATTGCTTGCCACACACCTGTGCTTGAGAGAGGTATCACTTGCTTGGCCTAGACACACCAAATGAAGCATAAAATCATTAATAAAACCATAGTTAGGCTCATTTAAGCCTTATGCAACTCATCTAGACTTTAGGTTCTCATATGGCTCCATTAAGTGGCATAATGAAGCAGCCCAAGCAAATCATTATCTTAGCTCCAAGATCTTACCCAACATGTGTTATATGACTCTATTTAAACTCATTAGAGCCATCATAAACTCAATTTAAGAAGCTTAGCACTGAGTTGTTTCTTTATGCATAATGGAACCCTAAATTTTCACCTTTCAAAATAAGGCTTATAAATTCAAACTAAAATCATAGTGGCAAAATTGTAATTTTTAGAAACTCAAAAGAAGAAGTTTTAAAGTAAAATTAAGTTCATTAGGATTTTCAGAGGTCTTAAATATTATAAGGACAGCTAGAATTAGTTAAAACCCTTCTCATACACTGGATGAGATAGACAATTATGTGACTAAAAATGGAGCTATTTTTCACTATTTTAAACCATTTAAACCCAAAAATAATATGTTTATGTGTAAGAGCACCTAAAATTGTGTAGGCAATAGTCAGATCATAAAAAGCCTAAAAAATGAATTCGAAGGGAACGAATTTGCAACCAAGGGCAAAATGGTCATTTTGAAAATTTATAAAATGAATCTTCTTTAGCAAGCCACGTCCCCTTATCTTCTTCAAGCTTTTACATTCAGATTTTTCAACCATTAATGGCGTCCTGAAGAAGGGAAGAAAGAGAGAATTTAAGCCCCCATTTTGGTAAGTAAATGACCTCGTGTCACCTCGCAACAATTAGGAAGATTAATCTACTCACTGAGTGGTTTTCTTTTCATGAAAATTTGAAGTTTGGATCTAACCTAACATAAAAAGAAGCTCTTTTCAAGAAACTATTCAAAGAAAATCAGTTTACATGAAGAGTACTCCGCATTGAAGTAAGTTTCTAGCTAAAACACTTGAAAAATTTTGTATTTCTTGGCCCTTGTTTGTTTGGCCATAAGAGAGAGAGTGAGGAAGGGAATTTTTCCATATATTTTTGATGACTTTAAGGGTTTGAGTATGCAAGGATTTCATATCTAGCATTTGTTTCCATTAAATCCTTGAAAATACTAAGTATGAAAAAGGGGAAACCATGTTGTTTTCAACTCCTAATTAGTGTGTTTAGATTTTTTATGATACAAGGAATAAGAATCTAAACCTATAATTGATTGAAACCATGAAATTTATCATGTTATGGTTTTAAGTGCACCATTCGGCCATGAAGGATTCAAGGGATTGTTCAAGTGATTCTAGGAATATGGATAGTCTTAAAATGATGTAAGAATAATAATGGAAGCATTAGATTGAATTTAGAAGCTACATTTTGAACGTTGAATTTTTAAGGTTCAAATAGGCCTAAAGAAGTAACTTAGTATTAGACTAGTTTAATTACATATGTGATTGCTTAGATGAGTTCCAATGGAGTTATATGACTCATATCAAATAAGATTTTGGAGCTAAGAAGTTGAATGATAAGAGTTGCTTCTTAAGGTATACAATATGGCCATAAGCACACCTAAAACCCTAAATTGTATATGTAAGATTAATGTGAGTATAAATATGGTTCCATCGATTGCTTTGTACTCTATTTGATGTGTTTAGACGAGATGAGTGAGAGCATATCCAAGTATGGCTATAAGGTCGGGGAACTAAGAGAAGAGACCAAGGGGAATTAATTAGAATTTGTGTAGCAAGGTAACTTTTCTTTCATTCTTAAATATGTGTGGATGGTTTGCTTGAGTTCTTGGTTACCTATATAATTACATGACATTAAATTGCATGTGAAATTGGATTGACTCTTGAATGGGTGAGACTATGCCAAAAGTCCCTTGAGATGGGTGAAGTGAGGCCAAAAGTCCCCAAATATAGATGAAACTAAACCAAAGATCTGAATTGTTGTAAGGTTAAGTCAAAAGTCCCTAAAAGTGAATGAAACTAAGCAAATGTCCCTAAATGTTAGGTGAGACTAAGCCAAAAGTCTTTAGAACTTGGTTTTACTCTTGAATGGGCAATGGGATCCCCAAAACTTGATTTATGATTTTGTCATAGTTGTTTGACATGCATACTTACTTCCATGTACTTGGGTGAACCATATGTATGTGTTTGAATATAGAATTAGCTACTAAAATTCTTGAAATCTCATTTTTTTCCATATTTCCACTAGCCATGGCTGAGTAAAGTCCAAGGAAGAAAGAATGGTGAACAAAAGGTTTAAAAAGAGCATTCTTGACAATGAAATCTAATTTAGAGAGTTTTATTACATATATGAATGTATATTCTTATATTCGATATGAAAAAATATTCAAATGTGCTACATTATACTTTAGAAACCATTCAAGGGTTGTAACACATGAAATGATATAAGTTAGTGTCTTAGGTTCATAAGCATACTTGTGTGATCATGCATGTAGGATGGTGAATTTTAATTGCATGACAATTTTAACATGATGGATTAGTCCTATATGCTATAATTGTGGATTGAAATTTACTCAAAAGAAGAATTGGCATTTTATAACTCAAGTAGTACCATTTAAAACCAAAATTTGGTCCATTTGAGCCATAAAACATCCATCTACCCTTGACTACCCAAATGAGTGAGTCTTAGGCTAAAATTTGGCAACAATTGGAGGACACTGAGAGCTTTTCATAGAACTAAAGATCATAATTTTTGGAGCTCTATAAAATATCTTATGAATTTTTGAAGTTAGCTAAATTATATAAAATTCTACAGTGCACTGTTTATACGATGCAATCTTGGATTTCTAGGTTTTTTAGGAACCAAATGGACTCATTTTGACCTAAAATTTTTACAATAGATAGCTCTCATTATAAGCTTTCTAAGGACACTTAATTTGTATTAATCAAAGTTGTGTAGCTAAAATCATAAATTTTAAAAATTTGGACTCAATTGGGTGTCCAAGGGTCAAAATGCACAATTAGTTTATTCCATGAGTTTGGTTCTTGTTCATGTGCCATATGGATTGTAACAAATTGGTTTAGCATAAATTTAAGGAATGGAATGATGAAAATCTATATATGAGCATTATGGAACCAATTGGTGCTTTTAATGACAATAATTTCTATTGCTAAAGCTTTAATTACCATAATTTGCCACTAAAAGATGTATGTATCATGGAATAAGCAAATAATATGTAATGGATATGACACATTTCATCCAAATAATCATCCAAATACTTTAAACAAAAACATAGGAATCAAGATCTCAAGAATTTACCGATTAAATTGCAATTAAAGTTCAAAACACCAATAGCTATTCTAAATCATTATCAAAACAATGAATCTTCATGAAGAATTAAGAATTATATATATATATGTAAGCTAGAATAAATTTGAATTTAAGATAAGAAAAATGCAACAAATATAAATATAAAAAAGAAAAATTAAAGAAGAAGGAAGATATGGTTTAGATCATATCATAAAATGCAAATTCAAAGCACAAATGATCCATACTAACCTTAAAGATTAGTAAAAATCTCCAAAACTCTATGGGAAAATCTTCTCTTATTGAAATCCCAGCACTTTACTCTCTTTAAAAGCTTTAAGATATCTAAAAAATGCTTTAAAAACTTTTTACATCACACTTAAGGAGTTATTTATAGAAAATCCAATTGTGTTGCTTTGTTGTGACCAAGTGATAGCTCATTGCAAATAGTAGGTGGCATGTCCAAGAAAGTTACTTACTCATTGCAACCGTCGCAGATCTTATCACGATGACCAGTAGGTATTAGAATTCTAGGTTTCTAGTCATGGCAAGAGCATGAAGTCTCATCGTGACAAATGGCAACAACGTGAAAACCTTCAATTCTTGCACTTTGGTCCCCAAACTTTGATCTTTCACTCTTATGGCTTGATTTCCTTATTTATTACAACTAATTACTAGAAAACAAAGTAGAAACAACCAAATGAGAATTAAACTAAATAAAAAACAATTAAAACAAACAAATCATAATTACGAAATAACACTATGGCTTCCTATATTCACAATATAGCCACAAACTTAGGGGATTAACAAGTAAAAACTAAAACACTAAAAATATTGCAATTTAGTCCTAAAATGTAAAGGAAAATTGATATTGAGCTTTAATCATATCCAATCACTAAGCAAACCAAAATTAAGTAAATTTAGATGTAATTAAGCCTAAAAACAATGAAAACCCATAATAAGCCCTATAAAAAATCCCTTGAAAAATGTATCAAAATAGGATTTATCAGTTTTCATTTGTGTCTTAAGTCTGTTGACATTTGCGTTTACGAACTAACAAACACCAATTTCATAAAAATTACATTTTTCATGACAATATGTTCCTTTACATAGTGAAAACTAAACTATTGGTGTGAATAGCTTATACATAACTTACGAATGCAAAACCTTAATATTAAATTAAAATATTCTATGTGGAATAAAAAACTTGCACTCATTTAACCACTTTATTATTTGTCGACTAGTGTGCTTGCTAGTGTCTTTAAGTTCACTTCATGAGTTTTGACTAATCAGAGGTGAGATGCATTGGCCACATGCAAATGGTCTAAATCTAGTGCTAAATATGTCAATACTACAAGAAAAAGGTGTTAACTCTCCAAAACTACATTATTTTGCATGTTTTTATTATTTAAATTTAGTTAAGGTTTAGTTTTATAAATGATAGTTAATAGTTTAGAGTTAATTTTAATTATGTTTTATTTTGTTTTAGGTAGTTTAATTGTTAAATAATTGCTCAGTTTATGTTGTTTAGTTATTGATTTAATTTATGTGTTTTTTAGGTAATTAATTACACAAAAGCCAAGCTTTAGAGTTATTGGAGCTTAAGACTCAAGAACTTGAAGCCATAGCCTCAAATACTCTTCCCATACATTTTCCAGCAACTTTAATGCCATAGCTTTAGAAAAGTAGTGTTGTAGCCTTGATTACTTTGAATCTAGTGCATTTATCCAAAGGACACAGCACCATAGTGCTAGGTTCTGGCACCATGTCAAAAAATTAAAAAATGTGAGTTTTGAAAACCCTATTTTCAGAGCCTATATAAAAAGGTTATGGTACAATCAAAAGAAAGGAGTCTTTACCTATTTTGGAGGTCCAAGGGTTTTTTTAAGTTTCATGGAACAAGGGAATGGCTCATTTTATATGGAAAACAAACCAATTATTCATTGTTTTATCTTTTCCTTAGCTTCTCTTTATATTTCTTTCTTGGTTTTGTTGTATGCTCGCTCTATTTTGATTTGATATTTTGATTATCATGGAAAGTTAAACTTTCTACTCTAGGTTTACAATAAACTCCAGCATGTAGTTAGTACTTGATTGCTCTCTTTACTTGCAATTCAATGTGATGGATTATTTATTCCTTTTGTTCTTAATGCTTTTAATTGCCTAATTACCAATTTGACTAATTTGGGTATCCTAAGTGAAATTGGAAAAGAGAATTTAAGATAAACCTAGGATTGAATAATGCATGTTTAAGACAATTTCAGCAAGAGTGAATTGATTCACTTATAAGGGATATGTATCACATAGGCAAATTAGTACCTAAACCTCCCATAGGAATTAGTTTAAAAGAATATGTCTTTAAACAATTTAGAAGATACTTATAGATAATTAACAGTCCTAGGTTAGATGAGACATCCTTAAAAATTAGGATTTTTTAATTATTTAGTATTTTACAAAAAGAATTTATTAAGCTTTAATAAGATGAATTTGAAAGAAATAACTTCATACATGAGAAGTACAAGATGAATAGGACTCATAAGAATTTTTTAGGTTTGAGAGGGTCTAGAGGCAAAATCATCAATTATCACGTAGACAAACTTTGATAATTTTTTCGAAAGGGTAAAAAATTAAGAACTAGCATGATGTATATATCATGAGTTAAGAAATAATATGCAAAAAATTATAAAATTTGTTCTATAAAATTTCAAAAATTGTTAGAACCAAAAATGAACCAGAATGATTAAAAGCTTATACAGAACCTATAACGTCCAGTTTTCATTAAACGACAGAAATAGGCGCGTTTTCAAAGCAAGTCCCCTGAAATGAATTAGTTAAAATCCCAAAAAATTTGAGTAACATTCTAGACTCCTAAAAATGAGAATCTTAGCGTCAGATGGAAGGAAAAATGGGACTAGAATGAATAAACAAATTTTGACGAAAATCTTACAAAATAAATGACATTTTCGTAATTTTAAGAAAATTTTGAAATTCACACAGGAGGGCTTTTTAAATGAAATTTTTGAGTTCTCTGGGATTCTCAAAGGCCCTAAAAACCATAAGAAGCCCCAGGATAGTTAAATCCCCTCTAGTGGACGTTTTTCAATGTCAGTGTACCCAAATTTTGACGGATTTATTCAGGAAGGTTTTAGATCCGATTTGAGTGATTCCAAAGGCATTTTACTAAATTGGGAACCTAAATTTTATAATAGAAAAGATAGTTCTCAAAAAGGAGATAAAATGAAGGAGAAACAAAAATGCCAAAAACGAAGGGCAAAATGAGAATTTTTGAAAAAGTCATTTTTCTCCACCTATAAATAGGTGACGCCACCCTTCCTCACTCATTTAGACATAATTGTTTCTGCCCAAATTCAAAGAAGAAGTCTAGGGTTTAGGTGCACCAAGGGAAGAAGAAGGAGAAGAGAAATCAAGGCAAAAAGGTATAGTTTCTTGGTAGTTTTTCATGCTTTCTTCCATCCAAACCTCATCTCCTCCATTCTCCTTTGTTTCCTTTGATTAAAATGAAGTTTACAAATCTGTTTTAAGGGAGAAACTTAGGAGAAAATTTGGGTTTGAAGAGAGGAGCTTGGAGAAAGCAAGATTCAAATGAGAAAAAGCAAGAAAACAAGGTAATTTCTCTTCCCATGGTTGCTACCTTTGGTTCCCCTCCTTCTCCATTTTGCCTCATTTAAGAAACCCTAAGAGGATTTGATTTTTTGGCAGAACCAAGGGTGAATCTAAGGAAAAAGGGTGTGGGGATTAAGAATATGCAAAGGGAATTAACAAAAAGCTATTAGATTTCAAGATGCAATTTCTAGGGTTTCAATTGCACATTGTAAAATCTAACTTTGTACAATGATTTCTATGCTTAAATAAGAGTTTAAATGAGTTCCTAAGATCCCTAGAAGCCTCTCCATGTGCTTCCTCCTCCAAGAAAACTAAGCAAAGTCCATGAAGGCCATTAAGCTTTATCATCTCGTGTAACACCATATATTTCTAGCATGCTTCCAATCATTTATAAGTCTCACATGATCAATTGAACAAAAGGGAACGGAAAATAACATTAAAATAATGCCTTATTTCGCGTTACGTCACGTATAAAAATTTCATTCGGTGTCACACGGACCATATGAGCTCATACAACATGTTCTCATATTTAATTACATACATACAACTCATTTTCATGACCAAAGTTGGCCTACAACTCGTGGAATTCAAAGGGGACCATCAAACTCACACTATTATTTTCAGCTAGAATTTCAGTTTTTCTGTCACAACTTCAGAAATTCATAACTAAATCAACAAAATTCTAAATCATTCATTCTTGGCCATTCTGGAAAGCTACATATGTCTAATTTATGCCAAAAATATTTCCAGGCCATGAAACATAACATAGGAAGTGTTTGACATGCGAAAAGGGGTAAAGGTTTGGACAGCTACTGGTACTGATGCAAGTGTCTACTATGAACTTCGAAAATGTCCAATTAATTCCAAAAAAATCCAATCTATGCAAATAATACCAATTTGAAAATCTATGAATGTTAAATTTATGGTAAAAATAGACTCATACCAGAGAAAGCACTTTTAGCTACCCAAGTTCAATGGAACAGTGACTCAGGTCGTGCTGTGCTACTGTTACTGTCCCATAAATTCAAAAATTCATATCTCTCAACTCTGACCTCCAAATGAGGTGCTTCCAGTTGCTACAAGTCACTGTGAATGCTTAGTTTCTAACTGTAAAATTTCGTAGCCATTAGACCACGTTTTCCCCTCGGATGACACAATTTCACAACTGACCAAATAAACAGTACCAGTGCAAATCCGAAATTCTGATACCAACTTTGAAAAATCATAGAAAATTCCACAGACCTCCAAATTACCTAATCTTTGGCTTCCCAAAAATCTCTAGGAAAGATATACTTGCATGAAAAATTTCAAGTCAAGAAGAGGTCATTTGGTCAGGCTTTGCCATAGTTCAAGCTTGTGGCAATTTTGGTCCCAACAAGAGGCAAATTTAGTGCAAATGAGCCATCCATTATTCCACATACATTTGAGCAACTTAGAAAGCATAAATATACCTCATAAGGTCTGAACCCTCATGTAACTCAAATTCACCATGTCACTTCCATAAACATACATGCATAAGTGGGCTCCCAAGTGGTCAAAATACACAATTCTATTCCTTAAACTCTATTCTTGATACATACACTAACTTTACATAGTTTTACACTTGTTCAAAGTGTCATGGCTCAAAAATAACATTTACATATCTACTTTGACATTCTAGACATCATAGTACATCAAAATAGAAAGATTTGCCAAGAGATGGAGATTTAATCTCCTTGGCTTCCATCCTTTGGATCTTGAACTCCACCTAGATCCCATGAGATGAGAAAGGAGGGGGTGAGATTCATTGAATCTCAATAGCTCATATACCTATTCCAGCACATTTTCAAGGTATATAACATGTCAAAGGTACAAGTATGTAACTACTCAATCAATGAAACATTCAATTTCCATATTTTTATGTTACAAACACATGTCAAGAATAAGAATGAGCTCTAGGGACTTTTGGGTTGGCCTCACCCCATTTCTAGGACTTTTGGATTGCCTCACTCTTGGTTTTTGGGACTTTTGACTTAGCCTCACCCATCCAAGGGACTTTTGGCCTTGTCTCACCCATGCCATGAGACTTTTGGCATCTCCTCACCTACATTAAGGGACTTTTGGCACTACCTCACCCTTATGAGCCATTTCCATCATTCAAAGACATTCAACAAAGCATATTGGTACCAAAATAGCAACATAGCATCAAGCGGCATGTCTCAAACATATAAACATACACACAAGCACACAATGACATCATATGCAACAAGAAAATGCAACAAGAAAAGGTGGAGAGCTACCTTGGTGCAAATTCAAGCTTTACTTTGCTTGTTTCTTCTCCTTTTCGATTCTACAAACACAAGGAGGTGGGGTTAGATTTCTTTGGCCTATTCACAATAAACAACACTAAATTATACTCTTGGAACAAATTATGACATCCAACTCACTCTTAAGACTACACTTTGGTCTATTTGTCACAATATGGTTCCATTAAGGACCTAATGAAGTAACTACCATAATTAACATTCTTGGTCCCATTCTCTTGCCATATTTAGACCTCTTGACCTCATTTAAGGTCCTTGAAGCCATCACACACTCACTTTCACAAACCTAGGTCCATGTTGCTTCATAAGGTTACATTATGGAAGCCATTGCCTCATCTCCCAACCTAAGGCTTCTAATTTTTTTTCAAGGGTTTCTCCTATCTTCTTTTATCATATAAAGTCCAAAATCAAGCTTGGAACCATTTAAAACATTCCCTAGCTATCTTTAAGGGTCTTAACCTAGTTATGCTTCCATTAAAAACCCATGGAGTTTGGGATTTTTCCTTAATGGATGGGGCACTTGGGAGGATCCTAGGAGTCTTAGAAACTCAAACAAACACTCACATATGATGGGAAATTCTTGAATCAACCCAGATTTTAACTTATGTTCAAGCACCCTACACTTTTCCAACTGGAGTTTTACTAGTTTTTCATGCATTTCTTTAGTTTAATCCATCTTCCCATGGCTTAGTTTAATGGTTTCTTTTGGATTATAAAACAGAAACTTTTCCCTCTTCATGGTTCTGTTTGAGACATCCTACCATGGAAGAGGTGAAGGAGAAAAAGAAGCATCAAAGGGAGAGAAACTATCTTGTAATCAAGCTTCCTTCAAGAGCCCTTCCTCTTCCCTCTTTCTCTTCCTTAAATTTCAAATTTCCCTCCTCTAATTTGGACCCAAATCAGCACCAAAAATTACATTTAAACTATGGAAAGATGAAGCAAGAAAGGGAGGATGAAGTTTCAAGAGGAAAGAGCATGAAAACCTTACACTTTCTCACCCTTTCTTTGGCTTTTCTTCCTCCAAAATTTCCTCCCTTTGTGTGCCTAAGACAACAGCTCCATTTTTGAGATTTGGGCAGAAGAAAGTAAGTTTAGAGAGGGGGGAGCTGAACGTGACTTAAAAAGGGAGTTTGGAAGTTTCCTTTGTGCACTTTATTTCCATTTTTGCCCTTCCATAATGGCATTTCTGGTTTGGCTTCGTTTTAGCTCCTTTTTTAGAACCATCTTTTCCATCATAAAATTTAGATTCCCAATTTAATAAAATGCCTGTGGAATCACTCAAATCAAAGCTAAAACCTTCCCGAATGAACTGGTCAAAGTTCGGGTCAACTAACATCGGAAAGAGTACACCAGAGGGGCTTTACTGGGTCCCGAGACTTCCCATAGTTTTTGGGGCCTCTGAGAACCCTGGGCAACTCAAATTTTCTATTTCAAAAGCCCTCCTAGGTGTTTTTCTAAAATTGTACTTATTTACGAAAATGCCACTGGCCTTTTGGCAAATTTTTTTGAATCACTTCAACCCCCATTTCTAGGCAACTCAAGACTCAAATCCTTGTTTTCTATTATTTAAAATTTTATTCAAATTTTATTTGGCCTTGAATCACTCATCTCAGGGGACTTGCTTTTCAAACCTACCCGTTCCAATGATTGTACAATGTACCGGACGTTACATCTCGTCCTAAGGAGGTTAAGGTAACTAGGGAGAGTTTTAAATTTTTCTCAACCCATTTTTAAATCATATATGATGAATAAATATGAGAGGAAGCATTGAGAAAAATTTAGGAAGCTTAGAGAATGAGTTGGCGCTTTATGTTCCATATTATGACTTAAAGAAGCAACACATAGTTAGACTCTTGGTTTTGATTGTGTGATGACTCCAAGAGACTTAAAAAGTCAAGAATCATATTTGAAAGAAAAGAATGAAGCCTAGAATTTATTTAAGGGGTGTTGCTTCATTAAGTGCATTTATGGAACCATAATGAGGTTTATAGGTCAAGTTAGTGTCTAAGCAAGTGTGTGGCCTTAGAATTAATTTCATGAACCTAATTGGCTTCCATAAATTGTGTTTAGGCCATGACAAATCATCCCACACTTTTGTGTGTGTGTGACCGAAAGAGGGATCTTGGATTCAAGAGAAAAAGTGTGTAATTGTATCCAAGGTAGCTCACTCCTCCTTATCTCATGCATGATTGTTTGCTTTACTTGTCTTTGAATGTGTGCATGTGTATTTTTAAGCTATGAAAAGTATTGTAGCATGACTTTGATTCCATGGTGCCATAATATTATTGTAACACCATATATTTTTAGCTCATTCTATAACATTCTCATACTTTATGTTCATAATTTCCATGAAGGAGCAAAAAAAGAGAATTAAAATAATACATTTTTTTGCTTTACGTGTTGTATAAAAATTTCATTCCTTATCACGTGGATTGTGTGAGCTCATACCATACATTCTCACATTTAATTACATAAATAAAACTCATTTGCATCATAAAATGTGGCTCACAACTCATGAAACTCAAAGGAAGGCTTAGAATATTCATACATATTTTTGGCCAGAATTTGGCTTAATTCTGCTATAACTTTGGAAAATCATAACTAATTCTATAAAAATTGAACCCATGCATTCTTAGCCATTCTAAAAAGCTACAGATGTCTACTTAATAATAAAAATATGTCTAGACCATAACATCCATCACAGAGGACGTTTGACATTCAAAATGGTCCAGAGGTTAAATTACCCACTGGTGCTGTCATAGATTTCTGTAGCAAATTTCAAAAATATCCAATCTATGCAAATGATACCAATATGGAAAGCTGTGGATGTTAGATAGAGGTTAAAAATAACTCCAGACTAGCTCAAGCACGTTCATACCTAGAGATTCAATCAAACAATAACTGAGGTCAGATGAAGTTCCTGATACTGGATAGAATCTTTAAAAATTCATATCTCCCTCTCTAGACCTCCAAATGAGGTGCTTCTAGTTGGCACAAGTTACTGGGAATGTATAGTTTCTCTGTATAAATTTCATGGCAATTGGACATCATTTGAGCCCTGTGTGATAGATTTCATTTTCAAACTAGTATGAATAGTGACATGACCAAAACTAGAAAATTTGCCAACTTTGAAAATTCTTCAAATATTCTGTAGACCTCCAAAAATTATATTTTTTAGCCTCCCAAAAATATCTCAACAAACTCTAATTTCATGCCAAATCTCAGATCAAGAAGAGTTCATTTGGGTAAAAAATGATATAGGGTTCCATTATTGTCAATTTTGGCTCCATATGGGATACAAAAATGTCCAAATAGTTTTCCTTGGGATTTGACACCTCTTGGGCAAGTCTAAAAGTATAATTAGGACTTGTGTAAGTTGTCTAAATGGTCCCAAACTCCATGCCTCTCATTTTGGCTATGCCACATGCAATCATACACACACACATTAAACTTTCAAGAAGCATATCTTGGCATTACATACCTAAATTACATTCTAGGGTTGACATATCATATCCATTCATTTATACATCACATATTATCATAATTATATATGTCCAAAAGGTCATAGACCATATACATCAATAGATTACATCATTTGACATAATTATGGTCTTAAGGAACCAAAAGCTTTACATTATGTTGTCATCCTCTTATCCTCAAGGTGGTTGGCTTCCATTACCTTGTCCGCTTGGTCCACCTAGCATATTAGATCATTAGAGAGGATGGAATGAGATTCAAAGAATTCTAATAGCTCATCTCCCATTCAATCATACATAATGGATGCAAAGCAAGTCTTGAAAATACATTCATAGATATAATTGATGTCATGAATATTCAAGAAGCAAGCTTGACATGTGAATAAGTCATACAAGACATCCAAGAGCTTACCAAGTGGATGGACTGGCCTCACCCTTTTCCTCGTGGGTTTTGGACTTGCCTCACCCATTCTTTAAGAGATTCTTAGACTCAACCATACTCTTGGGAGCCCACTTTGCTTTTGGGAGACTTTTTGCTTTGTCTCAACTAATCTTAAGGGTTTTTAGCTCATCCTCACCATGGTTAAGAGTTCTTGGCCTCTCCACACTCAAGCAAACTCAAACAAACACCATAGTATCATTTAAAAACATAATATGTCATCATGAAATCATGGCATATAAAATCATGCTAGCATACTTTTCATGGCTTGAAAATATACATACACACATTCTAAGACAAGCTAAACACACATCCATGCATGAGAGAGAAAGTGGAGAGAGCTACCTTACACATAATAACACACTTTTCCCTTTGAATTCAAGGTCCTCTTTTTGGCCACACACACACAAAAGTGTGGGGAAGTTTTCTCTTGGCCTAAACACAATTTATGGAAGCCAATTAGGTTCATGAAACAAATTGTAAGGCCACACAACTTGCTTAGACATTAGGTTATTCTATAAAGCCCATTATGGTTCCATAATTGCACCTAATGAAGCAACACCCCTCAAATAAATTCTAGGCTCCATTCTTTCCTTTCAAATATGATTCTTGACTCCTTTTAAGCCTCTTGGAGTCATCACACAATTAAAACAAAAAGCCTAACTACATGTTGCTTCTTTAGGTCATAATATGGAACCTAAAGCACTAACTCGCTTTCTATGAGTTCTAAATTTTTCCCAAGGCCTCCCCTCATATTCATTCATCATATATGACTCAAGAATGGGCTTAGAAAAATTTAAAACTCTCCCTAAGTACACAAACCCATCTAGGCCGAGCCTATGTCTCCTTGTAGCCTCCATGGAGTTTGCTTTCTTTTCTATGTGGAAGATGCATATAGGGAGACTCCTAGGGATCTTAGGAACTCATTTAAACATTCATTTAGTCCTAGAAATAATTATATTAAATCAGATTTTCAAGGGAACCCATGAAACCCTAGGTTTGCTACCTTGAAAATCCATGGCTTTTTCTTGAATTTCTTTGCATATTCTTACTCTTCTCCCTTAAATTCATGGAATTCACCCTTGGTTCCCCTCAAAATTCCAGCCTTCTATCATTTACATACATGGGGCGAAATATGGAGAAGAAGGGGGAGGAGTAGCTACCATAGGATGCAAGATTTATCTTGTTTTCTTGCTTTTTTTTTCACTTGAATCTTGTGTTCTTGGAGCTCCTCTCTTCAAATTCGAATTTTCCCCTCAATTTCTCCTTTAAAATAAATCCATATACTTCATTATAATCATAAAAAATAAAGGAGAATGAAGGAGAAAAGGTTTGGAAGAGAAAGAGCATGAAAAACTACTAAATTTCTATACCTTAAGCCTTTGATTTCTCCTCCTCTTTGCCTTCCTCTTGTGCGCCACTCTCCCTAAGGTTTTCCTCTGGTTTTGGATAGAACTTGGTCGTTCAACATGAAGGGAGAAGAAAGGCGCATCATATATATAGGTGAGAGGAAGTTACACTTTTCAAAACTTCCCATTTTGCCATTCGTTCTTGGCATTTTTGTTTCTCTTTCATTTTAGCTCTTTTTTAGAATTGTATTTTCCATTATGAAATTTAGGTTCCCAATTTAGTAAAATACCTTTAGAATCACTCAAATCAGAGCTAAAACCTTTCCGAATGAATCTGTCAAAGTTCAGGCACATCGACATTGGAAAATGTCTACCGGAGACGCTTTAACTGTCATGGGCCTTCCCATGGTTTTCAGGGCCTCTGAGAACCCTAGGGAACTCAAAAATTTTATTTAAAAAATCCTCCTATGTGAATTCCAAAATTTTCTCAAAATTACGAAAATGCCATTACGTTTCATAAGTTTTCCATAAGAAATTGTTTCTTCATTCTAGCTCCGTTTTTCTTTCCGTTTGAGCCTGGGATTCTCATTTTTAGGAGTCTAGAATGCTTCTCAAATTTTTTGGCACCTTAATTATATCATTTTGGGGGACTTCCTTTTGTATTCAGTGAGTTTCGTTCGTTTACGGAGAAACCATACGTTATGTTTCTCACGTTTTCTCTTGTTTTTAGAGAATCGGATGTTACAGTTACAATATGTTTTCATATGATGCTATTGATGTGTTCTTAGGTTCGCTTGAGTGTGGTGAAGCCAAGAACCATTAGCCATGGTGAGGATGAGCCAAAAACCCTTAAGATTGGTTGAGACAAAGTAAAGAGTCTCCCAAAAGTGAGATAGACTCCCAAGAGCATGGTTAAGTCTAAGAATCTCTTAAAGAATGGGTGAGGTGAGTCCAATATCCACAAGTAATTGGATAAGGCCAATCCATTTACTTGGCAAGCCTATGTGATAAGCATGAATTCTATACATTTTAATCCTCCTAACTTAAGCATTTTAGTGACCAAATATGATTCTAGGGGTGTATTTAGATGAAATTTTATTTTAATAGCCATTCTTTGCACTTTATGAATTAATTGGAAAAATAATTGATTTTAAATACATAAATCATTTTAAATGAATTATGAGAATTTTTCTATCACAAGCTTTGAGTTCAAGAAATATGCACGGGCTGGATGAAGAGAAAACAAGCAAATAATGTGTGAAGAGAAAATTGCATGAAGATTCATGAAGCAAGCAAGCTCGAGCTAGCTGGAAAAGGAGTAAAGTAATGCATATGAAGCATGCAGAAAACACATTAGAGGCTACAATAGAAAAGAACAATGCAAGACGTGAAAGTAAACAAAAGAAGAAGCGTGAGTAAGCAAGCTACGTGGACTGGATGGAGCATGAAGAACAACAAGAGCTGAACGAGAGGGATGAGATGCAGCTGAAGAAGCTGCTGAACTGCATGAGGCAGTTTTGAGCTGTGCAGAACGTGGAGAACATGCAGAACCTATGGGAAGAAGAAACGATATGCCTGGATGAGACGCTGGACGAACTGAACGAGGAAGCATGAGCTGCTTGTGGAAAGAAGATGTCACGTGTTGAACTGGATTTAAGAGAAGAAACAAATGAAGAAACAGCTACGGGTTGGCAAGAGTCAAACGTGGCTGGAACAAACACGATAGAAAAGAAGCTATAGGCTGGAGCTGAACGAGCAGAATAAACACAGCAGCCACGAGTAGAACGAAGAGAAGCAGAAACAGCAGAAGCATCATGTGGTATTAGAGGAGAACAAACATGTCTAAGAAGTCTCTGTTTTTGAGTTTAAGAACAGAGCAAGATGCTGGCTAAACTTGGTGAAGGAAAGAGAGAAGAATAAACTGCATGCAGAGGCTTACGTGGAAAATGACGTGGTTTTGCGATGAATCTAAATTAATGAAGCATGAGCTGAGGGAGGAGAACGAGCTGCTGCATGACAAAGAAGAGAAGAATCATGCATGAAATTTACGTGAAGAAGAGCTGCAGTTTTAACGAGAAGAAGAATTACAGAAACGTAGAAGGCATGAGCAAACACGAAGAGAAGCAACCAACTTGAGTTACTGGTTTGAAGGTGCTGAAACTGTGAAGATGTTGGAAAACGCTGAAGCTGGAGTTGACAAGAAGAGACCTTCACGTGAGAAATAATAAATGAAGCATGCAAAGTTGACGTGAAGTTAATTAAGGAATCACGTGAACAGGAGCATGTTTAAGATGTTAAGAAAAACACGAAGATAAGTAGCTGAGCACGTGGAATTATTATTCGATACGTCTCTGATTTATTCACGCCTCTCCAGCATATACACGCCTCCTTCATTCAAATCATTGGTCCCTCATCCATTTACAATTCCACACATCTCACGTCTCTCCAAGTCCACCACGCCTCCACATATTTAGATTTCCTAGTTCATTCATGCAACTCCATTCCCTCATGCCTATATATATCAAGCCATCCAACCATTCAAAAACCATCCATCACACCATTCTTTGTCCAGCACATACCCCACGCCTCATCCATTCCATCCACTCCATTCCTTCCATCCATCTCCACATTCCATGATTTTCTAATCCACCTTGAGGCTAGCTAGGAGGAGACCTTGGAGAAGCTTGAATCCATGGATGAACATAGAGTTTTTGGCTAAGAAATTTCTTATTTTTTCTACACTTTTTCTCTTTCATTTATTTTCTTGGTTAAGATATATTTGATAAAGAATTTGTGTAAATATAATTAGTGGCTGGTTAGACACTAATTAGGAAGTATTTTTGTTGATTAATTGATCTGATTAATTCCAATATTATATGAATTCCCATGTATGCTTCGAAGGTGTTCAATAAAATATATGAATGAGCTTAATTGTTTAATTTGAAGATTCCTTAATGTTTAGTTGGTTAATTAAATATTTAGGATGATTCAGAGGTTAATCAATTAGTTAATCAATCAAATTTGATGTTCATTGATCCTAAAACAAGAATTGACAATTTAATTTGGATGTGAGGTTTCAATTCAACATTAGATAGTTAATCTCTTGTATCTTGAGTGGTTACCCAAGATAAATTGTTATGAACACGATTAGGGACTCTTAGGCCAGAATTAATCACAATTAGAATAGGATAAGGATAGTGGATACCAAGGGACGAATCCGAAGCTAGTCATAAGACCATAATTCACCCAATTAGATAGCAATTAGGAATTTTAATGCAATTTAGTTTTAGGATAGTTTAATTAAATCAAAACCCCCTCTAGTTTAGGAAATTTTAGAGTCTTTTAACATTTAGAACACTCAATTAAACATTGAACGCCAATTTCAAGGGAGATGACCTAAGTTGTACCATTAACTGCATATTTTATCAGCCTAGTATTATTTTGAGGGTTATGCGACGATCCACTCACTATGTAAGCTATGTATGACTTTCTTAAATTATGAAAATGCCTCTTGAATGTTTGCCCATGTCAACATGACCATACATACATTTATGAGACTTGTTTGTATCCATTATGTATGATTGAATGGGAGATGAGTTATTAGGATTCTTTGAATCTCATTCCCTCCTCTCCAATGTTCTAACATGCTAGGTGGACCAAGAGAGCAAGATAATGGAAGCTAACCACCTTGAAAAAGAGAGCTTGACAACCTAATGCATAGTTTTTAGTTCTTTAAGGCTATATATATGTTAAATGATGTAACTTATTATTGTATATGACCTATGATCTCTTGAACTTATGTATTTATGATAATATATCATGTATAAATGAGAGAATATGTTATGTAGTCATTAGAATGTGATTTGAGTATATGATGGCAAATTAGCTTCATTAATGGTATTGTGAAATTGTGTATAAGTGTGGATGAGATGACCAAAATGAGATTCATGGAGTTTGGGACCATTTGGGCAGATTACAAAAGTCCTAATTATGCTTTTATACTTGCCCAAGAGGTGCCAAACCCTAAGGAAAGCCATTTGGACATTTTGGTATCCTATATGGAGTCAAAATTGACCAATTTAGAATCCCATGTCACTTTTGTCCAAACGAGCTCTTCTTGATCTGAGATTTGACATGAAATTAGAGTTTTTTTTTAAATCTAAAGAACATCATTTTTGGAGGTCTACAGAATATTTGATGAATTTTCAAAGTTGGCAATTTTTTTGGTTTTGGTCATGTCATTGTTTACTCAGATCTGAAAATGGAAGTTGTCACATAGGGCCCAAATGATGTCCAATTGCCATGAAATTTTATACAAAGAAACTAAACATTCCCAGTGACTTGTTTCAACTAGAAGCACCTCATTTGAATGTCTAGAGAGGGAGATATAAATTTTCAAAGAATTTGTCCAGTATCAGGAACTCCAGCCCACTGCAATTACTGTTTGATTGAGTTTTGAGGTCTAGGAATGCCTGAACCGGTCTAGAGTTATTCTTTTCCTCTAACTAACATCTAAAAATTTCTATATTAGTATCATTTACATGGATTGTATTTTTGTGAAATTACTTGGATATTTTTGAAATTTGTTGCAGAATTTTGTGACAGCACCAGTGGATAGCTTGACCACTGGATCATTTTGAATGTCAAATGTCCTCTTTATTAGATGTTATGGTTTGGAAATATTTTTAACATAAATTATAAATGTGTATATTTCCATAATGGTCAAGAATGAATGATTTCAATTTTTCTATAATTAGTTATGATTTTTCAAAGTTTGTGACAGAAATGAGCAAATTCTGGCCAAAAATGAATATATATATTTCATGCTTCCTTTTGAGTTCCTTGAGATGTAGGCCATTTTTTATGATCCAAATGAGTTGTATTCATGTAATTAAATATGGGAATGTGTTGTATGAGCTCACACGGTCCACGAGACACTGAATGAAATTGTCATAAGTGACGCAATGCAAAGAATTGCATTATTTAATTCTCCTTTTTCTTACTCTTTCATGGAATCTATGAATGCAAAGTATGGGAATGTCATAAAATGACCTAGAAATATATGGTGTTACAGAACCGAACTATCATACTATAATGATATAGCATAACAATTTACATTACATTGTGCTTATAGCATCATTTTTCATATTTGCAACATTTTTAGCAGTGGAAAATACTAACATTAAAGTTCCAAATTCTTTATTTTAGATCAAAATTCATCCTTAACAGATTTATTCAATGAGAAACATCATAAAAAGTAGCAAGAAATTTGGATCTAAGGCCATGCACATCAAACCATTAATTTTCACAATTTCACATATTTTAGCCACCAATTTTGAAAATTCATATCTTAAGCTAGAAAACTCTGATTTGCACAAATTACGATTTTATGAAAATCTTAGGTCATGAACTATAAATTTCATATCAAAACAAATTCATTTAAACCATTAAAATCCAATGGAACAGTAACCATATTAGAATTTTAGGTACCATCAAACCTAAAACTTTGAACATGCATATCTCTGGCTACACAGTTCCAATTTAGGTGATCTCGATGGCTATGTGTAATAATTGATAATTTAGAAACTGAATTGAACTTGATAAACTAATATGGAAACACCCTAAAGCAAGGCAAATGAAGACTAAATGAGATTAGGATATTAATTTGAACATCTTAAAATATGGTTTAGAACCTAAGGTTAGCTCGGAACCAGAGCCAAATGGCCAAACAAAGAATTACAAAGGCTAGTGGCATTTTCATAATTTTGGACAACTTTTAGAAAATCCAAAGGAGGAATTTTTAAATGAGAAATTAAGTTTTTTAGGATTCTCAAAGGCCCTATAAACTATAGGAACCCCTATAATGGTTAAAACTTTTTTGGTATATAATTTTGGTCATCAGTTGACTAAAACTTTGACTTAATAATTTGGTAAGATTTTAAATCTAAATTGGGTGAGAACAAAGGCATTTTATGAATTAGAGACTTAAATTTTATGATAGAAAAGATAGTTTCCAAAAAAGAGTCGAAATGAGACCAAATGAAAAGACTAAGTTTAGGGACTAAATTGAAATTTTAGAAAATATCATAAATGGGCCCCTCTAGCTTCTTATAACCACATCCCATTCTTCTCCATTATTCTAACCGACTTCCATCTAGTCTTAAATAGAATTAGAACAGGCTTGAAGAGGCACATCAAGTGAGGAGAAAAGGAAGAAGAAAAATCAAGTAAAAGGGTAAGAATTCAACACTTTTTCATGCTTCTTCCTTCATTAAACTTTTTCTCCTCTCTCTTCTCATGGTTTTGGTGTCTTAATTGGACATATTTTATGGCTGGTTTAGCAAAGAGAAGGAAAGATTTGGAGAAACTCTTGAATGCTTGTGAAAGCTCTCTTGAAAAGCTTAAAAACAAGGTAAGCTTTGCTATAGGAAATTGCTTCTTCTTAGCTCTCCTCCCCCTCCCTTAATTTAGCTAGACCTAGGGGTATATGTAAGGGACTTTATTTTCATCGAAACTTGATAGGAGATGAGGTTTTAAAGCATAAGGAATCAAATGAAGCAATTAGGATTCAAAAAGAACCTATAGATAACAAGTTGTGGCCATTAAGGTTTTGGTTGTACTTAGGGATTTATGGAGCTTTCTAGTGATGATTTAGATTGTGTAAGACCATTATTGAGTTCCCAAGACATCTAGGAAGCTTCACAAGTGGCAAATTCCCAAGTAAAATCAATAAAGCTCCATAGGCTCTCAATTTGCTTCATGTCTCAACCAAGCATGAAAGATAACACCTAAGAGAGTTTTTTTGGATTCCAAGAATAGAAATGGTCTAGAAATGAATAATAAATACCAAAGGAACCATTAGTTTGGAATTAGAAACCATATTTTAAAAGTTGGAAGTTTAGATTCCTTTTAGACATAAAGAAGCAACTTGATGTTTGGCTCCTTGAATTGAGTTTGTGATGACTCTAATGAGTTTAAATGGAGTCATGTGACTTAGATTGAGTAAGAAATTGGAGCCAAGATCATGAATTATATGAGTTGCTTTATTATACCCTTATATAGAACCATCAGCATGCCATAGACTAAAAATAGCTTATGTAGAGTTTATGCAAGGCTAGAGATGGTTCCATTGATGTGTTTATGCCTTGTTTAATGTCTCTAGGCTAAGCAAATCAAGCCTCCTGATAAGCATAATTTATATACATTTTATTCTCCTTAATTTAAGCATTCTAGTGACCAAATATGATTCTAGGGGTGTATTTAGATGGAATTTTGTTTTAATAGCCATTCTTTGCACTTTATGAATTAATTGGAAAAATAATTGATTTTAAATACATAAATCATTTTAAATGAATTATGTGAACTTTTCTATTTCATATCTCCCACTCTTTTGTGCAGAATTTTTATGGACAATTGGTAATTGAATAGGAGATTATTTTGGAGAAGAAATGGAGGTCTGCCAAGTCCAAGGAAGCCATGCATTCCATCCTCTCATCCTCACATCTCTCACCCACTTGGTTTGTACATATATATCAAGTATGAGTCTCTCTCTATGGAAGCATTAGTTGTTTGTGTGAAACAAGAAGCTGCATGGGTACTTTAAAAAAGAAGAGCTTCAAGCTTGGCTGAAGAAAAGCCACAAGCAACAACACGTGAGAAGCTCGTGGAAGAGGCTGTGAAGGAGAAGAACACCTATACATACATGCAGAAACACTTGAGCATATCACGTGGAAAAGCTGCAGAACGAGTTAAAGAGGAAGCTACGAGCTGAAGGTCAAGTCACGTTCTGAATTCGAGTAACTGAAGAAGCTGCTGAGCTGAAGAAGCTTAAGCTCGAGCTACTGGTTAAAAAGCGCTGAAAATAAGCTTGAAGCTCTTCAAGAAGCTTAGCAATACGGGGCTGGAGTTCAAGCGAAAAACACTAACTGAATGGTGCAGAAAAGCCACGTCTTCATGATGCTCTGTTTTGGTTTCACGTGGGAATGATTCAAAGAAGCAACATGAAGGAGCTGAGCTGAACAAGCAGTTAACGTGAAGAACACGAGGAAGCATCAGTTGAGCAGAACACATGCAGAAGCTTACGTGGATAAAGTGAAAAAAAAAGCTGCGTCTGGATTTGAAAAGTAGCAACGGTTTAGTGTGGAGAAGAGACAGAATATGGAATACGTAAAAGAGCAGAACTGCATGAGAAAAAGACGTGGAAAAATGCGAGCTGGAATGAGAAGCATGAGGAGACTCAACGCTGAGCTGGGAAGGAAGAACTGAAGTTGAAGCCATGCTGGACAATTTAATTACAAGCTAAATGAACAAGAAGCTTGGGAGCTGAACTCGAGCAGGAAAAACGCATGAAGAAGCTGGAGATTAAAGAGAAGAAGTGACGCTGGATCGAGGACTGAACGAGGAAGCAGAGAATGATGAAGTTGCATGAAGCAGAAAAACGTTAAAAGCTGGACGAAGAAGAGCAACGTGGGATGGAGTTCTGGCTGAAGAGGATGAGCTGCATTCATGGATAACAGAAACAGTAGAAGAATATGCAGAATATAATAAAATAACCAACGGGGCCCACTCTCATACACACATCCATGCAGCGTAATACACATAACAGAAGCTAAGTTCAGTGAAGGAATAACACGTGAAGCAAAGCAAATAAGAGGCACGTGATTTTTAATAAAGAAAGGAGTATAATTCTGCACGCCTCTTTCATTCAATTCAGCACGTCTCTCATCCATTTACAATTCCACACATCTCACGTCTCTCCAAGTCCATCACGCCTCCACATATTTAGATTTCCTAGTTCATTCATGCAACTCCATTCCCTCATGCCTCTATATATATCAAGCCATCCAACCATTCGAAATCCATCCATCACACCATTCTTCGTCCAGCACATACACCACGCCTCATCCATTCCATCCACTTCATTCCTTCCATCCATCTCCACATCCCATGATTTTCCAAATCCATCTTGAGGCTAGCAAGGAGGAAGCTCTTGGAGAAACTTGAATCCATGGAGAAGACAGAGAATATTTTGGCTAAGAATTTCCTTATTTTTCCTACACTTTTTCTCTTTCAATTATTTTCTTGGTTAAGATGTATTTGATAAGGAATTTGTGTAAATATAATTAGTGGCTGGTTAGACACTAATTAGAAAGTATTTTTGTTGATTAATTGATTGCATTAGACATCAATATTATCTGAATTCCATGTATGCTTCGGAGGTATTCGATAAAATATATGAGTGAGCGTAATTGTTTAATTTGAGGATTCCTTAATGTTTAGTTGGTTAATTAAATATTTAGGATGATTCAGAAGTTAATCAATTAGTTAATCAATCAAATTGGATGTTCATTGATCTTAGAAACAAGAATTAACAGTTTAATGCGGAGTTGAGGTCTTAATTAAACATTAGACCGTTGATTTCTTGTATCTTGAGTGGTTACCCAAGATTAATTGTTATGAACACGATTAGGAACTCTTAGGCCAGAATTCATCATAATTAGATTAGGATAAGGATAGTGGATACCAAGGGACGAATCCAAAGCTAGTCATAAGCCCATTCTTTCACCCATAATTCACTTAATTAGATAGAATTTAGGAATTTTAATTCAGTTTAGTTTAATTCAATTAAAACCCCCCTAGTTTAGGAAATTTTAGAGTCTTTTAACATTTAGAACACTCAATTAAACATTGAACGCCAATTCCAAGGGAGATGACCTAGGTTGTGCCACTAACTATATATTTTATCAACCTAGTATTATTTTGAGGGTTGTACGATGAGCCACTCACCTCCTCCAAGTGTGTGTGTGAGGCTGAACCAAGAGGCTAAAGGAATCAAGGAAAACATTGTGTTTCTTTAACTAAGGTAGCTCTTCATCTATTCTTGTATGCATTCTTAGTTACTTAAATATCATCGAATGCTTGTATGTATGTTTGAATCATAAAATATGCCTTTAGCTATTGCTTTGATACCATTATGCTTCTTGAATTGTATTTGGAATGTGAATTTTCTTTTGACAGATGAGGTTGTGCCAAAAGTCCTTTGGAATGAGTGAGATAAAGCCAAAAGTCCCTAAGAATGAGCCAAGGCCATGAATCTTAAAAATGAGTAAAGCTAAGTCAAAAGTCCCTAGAAAATAAGTGAAGCTAATCCAAAAGTCTCAAATAATAGGGTGAGGCTAGACCAAAAGTCCCTAGAGCTTGATCTTGATTTTGACATGTTTATGTGATATTGAAAACATGATTTGTTTAGTTCTTAAAAGTGTTTGATGCATACTTGTGTTCTTTGACATGATTATATGTCATATATACCTACTTGAAAGGGTAAGTGAGCTATTAGGATTTTTTGAATCTCACTCTCCTCCATTTTTATTTAACCATGTCTAGGTGATACTCAAGGAACCAAGAATAGAGGCCAAGGAGTGTAATTTGTATTACTTTAACAATAGGATAGCTTTTGATATAAATTAATATCAAAGTATGTATGTATAAGTTATTTATGAGTTGTAAACCTTTGATCACATGTAAAAGTATATGGATATATTGTATGTAATGGATATGGAGCTAAATGTATGAAAATATGAGTTTTTGACATTCTTGAGCAATGTTATGCATGTGTATATGAACAAGTGGGATGTTGAATTTGAGTTCCATAATAATTTTGACCTACTACGATGCTTTTATATGCTATATTTGAACTTTTGGATGTGCTCAAATGGCCATGATTCATATTCAGAGTTATTTTGGACAATTTGATACTATCTTAAACCCTGAACCAAAATGAAACCAAATGGACAAATGTTGGCATGACATTTGCTAGGCATATAGATCTCATCTATAACTTTTTACAGAGCTAAAGAGTACTATTTTTAGAACTCTAGAAAATGTATTATGATTTTTCAAAATTGGCTAAATTATGTAAAAACTATCAGGGTACTGTTCATTTGGTAAGTTTGGTTTTTGATGCCATTAAAGGTACAAATGAAGTCCAATGCTCATAAAACTTTGCATCCATGTAACTGACATCAAGAGCTTTCCATAGCCACCAATATCATCCAATTTGGAGCTCTGTAGAGTGAGATATGAATTTTTAAAGTTGCTGGTCTACTGCAAGATGAAAATCAAACCCAGTTACTGTTCTATGGTATTTGTGGGCCAAATGATATTTTTTTGGTTTGAAATTATTATAGTATTTATATCATGTCTTGAGCTTTCTAAAGAGTCTAAGTTTGCATGATTTGGAATTTTCTACCTCAAGTTATGAATTTCTAAAGTTTGTGACAAAATATAGAACCTATGGAAATTGAGTGTGATCTTGAATTTAATAAGTATGATCCAAACCCAAAAGGTTTCTGCTCGAATAAGTGTGTTAAAGATGAAAGATGAAGTTGGTAAGCCCAAAAGGTTCATTTAACTAAAAATGAATTAATTTGGCCTTTAATAACGGTACTTTTCGCTACTAAAGGTGTTAACTATATAAAAATGGATACTTTAGGCTAATTATACTACAAATTAAATGATTTATGAATATGGTATTATACTATGGAAAGCTTATAATTTCAACAACATATGTATAAAATTTCATGAGTATTGGAGTTCATTTAGCCCCTCAAATACACAAAAACCAGAATTGACCAAATAAACAGCACCTAGATAATTTTGCATTTTTCAGTCAATTTTGAAAAATCATAATAAATTTTACAAAGTTTCAAAAATTGTGTTCTTTACCTCTATGAAAAGCTCTAACTAAAATCTAAATGCCTACCAAATTTCATCTCTAAATTCATTTATTTGACCTATTTTTGGTTTAAGAACAAAATATGGCTTAAATGGGTACATGTGACAGTTGTATTGTGCAACCTCAAATAAAACTAGGTTAGAAAAAGGCTTGTAGATAATAGTGCAACCTAAGTCATTTTCTAGGGAGTTTCTGCCTCTAATTATTTGTGAAAGAGTATTTCAAGTATCACTAAATGAAAATTGTTTAAGGGGTTTTGAATTACTGAAATTTAATTGAATTAAATGAAAAAATAACAAGAGTCAAAAGGTTAAGAATAAATGTAGTTAACAACTAAAAAAATTTGGTAACTAGCCTTCAGATGGACTTCCTAGAATTCAATTATCCTTACTCCTTTTTTAATGTACCAAAATTAGATTTAAACTTTTGCTCATTAGTGTATTCTCTATAAGAACTCTTGAATTACCATCCAAGACTCAATTTATTAATAATTCAAGGACTTTGCAACCATAAGAAACCTTGAATAATTAATCAATTGAGCTACAAACAAGAACACACACAAAAAAATCCTAAATGCTCAATAAAATCTACTGAACAATCCATTTAAAATACTAATCAACCAACTAGATTAATAAAATCCTCAAGCACAACAATTGTACAAAAACTCTAGCCACTTAATTTAATAACCATTGCATCAACTAGCCTAAAAACAAGATGAATTTAATAGCAAATTGTGCAGCCACTAAGTCTGGACTTTCCACAAACATTTAGGGATCAAAATTAACATCAAAATATGAAATTACAATCAATCCATAATTCAAATTAATCCAGTAAATTCCAACAACTAAATTTCTAAATTAATAAGCTAAACCTAGTCAAATTAACAAAGGAATTAATGTTGAAATTAAAAGATAAAGGAAGAAGAATTTATCCAATTTGCAGAGGCAATTTGGAGCTCAAATCTGCATCAAGGGAGATCCAATCTTCAGCTAGCTACCAAGAGAAAATCAAGCTACCATGGAGAAGATGAATGGAAGAAAATGGAGGAGGGAAGAAGCTAAAATCATTGAGGCTCTTTGAATCAAATTCTTCTCCCCTTTTTTGTGTTTCTGGAGGTCACAGCCCAGCATTGTTCTTCTGTCTCAATCCTTGTGTTATTCTCCATCTCCCCTTTTCATCTTTCACAATTTTTTTTAGTTCCCCTTTTTTTATTTTACCCATGTGTATTATTTTTAATCCCTCACGTGCTTCTCCTCTTTAGTAATTACATGCTGAGTAAATGGATGAATTGATGAATGATTTCTACCTACTGCACGAGCTTCTATTCCCTTAATGAATCATATGACTTCTCACATGTTGCTTCCATGCATTTTCCACGTAAGCATCTGCATGGTTTAGCTCATGCTTTTTCTTCTGCTCATTCAACTCGCTTTGCTTCTTTTATGTGTTCTATGCATGCTCTATTCATGTGCTTTCTTTTGTTTCAATTGCCTGTAGCTTCTCTTTCAACTCAGCTCCACCTTCTTCCTTCATTACCTTGTGAGCTTCCTCTTTGCCTCTCAAGCACGAAACTCTTTCTTCAAGTTTCCCCTATGCTTCTCATTCTCTTTTCTACTTATTTCCATATGGTTTTCTGCTCTCCTCTGTGTGCTTCTCTCAAGCTGTACTAGCCAAGCCCATGTGTTTCTTCCTCAGCTCTAAAAACCCATGAATGAAGCTGGGTGCCTCATTATTCTCCTAGATGCTTCATTTAAACCATTAACTTGAGCCTTCCTCTATTTTTTGCATGAGTGTGTTGATGCATGAAATGGGAGACGTGAGAGTGTGGAGTGCATTTTGATACGTGCTACTGTTTTGGCCTCGAACCATGTGTGTACGTGTGTTTTCTGGCCTTCCGAAACCTGAACCACCTGCCTGTACAGCTCATTCATATATCCAAGTGAATCCCTCATTTTCTCTTATGCACAGTGTGTTATTCTTTATATGGAGCTACTTCTTCTCGTGTAGCTTCCTCCATTTTGCCATGTGAAACCTTCTTCTCCAACTCATGCTTCTTGATCACGTTCTGCTTCACGAACCCGTGGCTTGCTCTGTTCTTCATTTCCCTTAAATAGAATCCACATATCATATGCTGGATATGGAAGGAATACACCTATAGTTGCTACATAAGACAACTCGAGACCTCTCTTCTTTAATCCCTTCAAACCTGTTGCTTCAGTCTTTAGCTTGTGCTTCATCCACCTGAGCATTTGAGTCAATGTGCCTCTCATCTCATCTTCCCATAATGAAAACATCCATGTGGCTGCATGTATGAGTGTGGGAGCTTCCCTTGTACGTGAATGACTATGAGTATTAGAGAATAGGCTTCAAGTGAGTGTGCTGCTTTCCTACCCTTTTTTTCTTTTTTCAATTTTCATTGCCCACAAAATTTGCACAAATAATAAAGAATATTCAATAGGAAAAATTCACAAAATTATTTTAAAAAATTAATGCATTGAAAACTAATAATTTTGTAAATTATTTCCAAAGTGCAAGAATGGTCAATAAAATCAAATGTACTCTAATTAAATCCATTAAACCTTATTTAATTATTAAAATACCTAAGTTTAAGGGAACTAATGAATATAAGAATGGAATTTATCAAATTTCCTCACACTTAAACCTTTGCACTCTTAAGCAAAACTCAAGATCCAAGGAAAGGCTAGTGGAATGTCAAGTGGAAAGTGGAAATGTAAAAGAAAAGTGTAAAAATCACAAGCTAGAGACTAATCACAATTTATCAACACTTTAACAATCCAAGCTAACTTCACTTGCATCAAGAAATCCAAGCTCCATGGCAATTTCATTTTAAAAGAATGAATCGAAATGCATAACCCCTCACATAGGTTAGTGTTTACTCTCAACTTTCAAGTGTTTAGGCAATGTGTATGACTCAAACTTCACGTATCAAAACTCACTACCATAAGCTTGTCGAGCTTCTAAGTCTCCACCACCCATGCCAAATGCAATGCACAAATCAAGAGGACTTCATTCAGGGTTGTAATAGGGCTAAGGAAAGAAATGAATGGATACACAAGAAAAGACAAACAAATAGATACCTTAGAACCTCAAGAGCAATCAATGGAACTTATGATAGGGAAGAATGTGCATCTAGGCCTTATTTCCAACTAGTATAAGTGAATACAAGCTCAACTCAAAACACTTCTTTCTTTTAATTTTCAATTACTTTTCCTTTTTTTTTAAATTCTCATTCATTATTTTCTTTTTTCTTTTCTATCTCTTCTTTTCTTTAACTTTGAACATTTTCCTCTACTTTGAATAACAATGGCCTAAATTGATGTAAGACACACATTCATCTATCCTAGTTAGATGTAATTTTCTTTGAAATCCAAAAACGTATCTTAAAACAAGGTGGAAAACATTTTTAATGGCTATGGGTTCAACAAGAAAATAAAATCAAGTCTAAAGTGGCTAAACAATGGATAAAATGCATGTAATGGTTGGCTTTTTGGCTCACTGGCTACAAAAGAAGGGAATGCCTTATCATTTTCATACATGCAAATGCAAATGTGGTCTCAACAAAGAATCAAGACAAGTTTTAAAGTGAAAGCAAAGATAGGTGAATACACACTAGAAATGAATAGATATAGCTCAAATCCTCACCAGCTAATGGCTATCAATAATTCATTGAAATCAAATTTATTGCCCCTTCACTTGAATCAAGGCACAAGATCCATTACTTATCATGTCAAAATGAATCCAAGCTATAATCATCTCAACTTGCAACTTCTACCAAAAATAAGTTTTTTTTTCATTTTTTTAAACTAAAAAGTAGCACAAAACTTCAAAAGTGAAACAAAAGACTAAAAACCTAGAAAAATTAACTAACCAAAACAAAGCAAAACTAACAATTTCATTTGCATCCCCCTACACTTAAACATTACATTGTCCTCAATGCCAGCACAAAATCCAATTAACAAAAAGATAACACAATAGAAAAGGGAAAAGGAAAGGGTACAACCAATAATCAGGGTGGGTCTTGAAGTTGGAGCTCCTCCTTGTCATCCCTTAGAACTCCTTCATGAAAGTGCTTAAGCTTATGTCCATTAACTTTGAATTTAGCTCTTATCTGCTCATTCAAAAGCTTAATTGCACTAAAAGGGAAAACAACAAAGGCTATATATGGACCTTCCCATTTAGAATGAAGCTTACCTGGCACAAGCTTTAAGAGAGATTTATAAACCAGAACTTTTTGGCCAACTGAAAACTCCTTTCTTGCAATCATCTTGTCATTGAATGCCTTTGTCTTTTCTTTATAGATCCTTGCATTATCATAGGCTTCCAAGAGGATCTCTTCAAGCTTTTGGAGTTAGAATTTTCTGTGAGACCCTGCTCCATTCAAATCCATATTGCATTTCTTCACAGCCCAATAGGCATTGTGCTCCACTTCTATCAGTAAGTGACAAGCTTTCCCAAATACCAGCCGATAGGGTGACATGCCAATAGGAGTCTTGTAGGTAGTCCTATAGGCCCAAAATGCATCATCTAGCCTCTTGCTCCAATCTTTCCTATTCGGATGCACTGTTTTCTCCAAGATTTGCTTCACTTTTTAGTTAGAAATCTCTGCTTGGCCATTTGTTTAAGGGTGATACAAGGTAGCTACTTTATGCAAAACATCATACTTGCTGAGCAAGTTTTACATACTCCAGTTGCAAAAATGAGTGCCTTGGTCATTGATAATGGCTCTAGGGATACCAAACCTGCAGAAAATGTGAGTGAACAAACTCTACAACCACAGAAGAATCATCAGTCCTAGTGGGTTTTACTTCCACCCACTTCGAAATATAATCAATAGCCAATAAAATGTATCCAAAGCCAAAAGAAGTAGGAAAAATTCCCATAAAATCAATGCCCCACACATCAAAAATTTCATAAAACAAAATGGGATGTTGTGGCATTTCATTTCTCCTAGATATACTAACTATTTGTTAACACCTGACACATCTTTTACAAAAATCAAAGGTATCACGAAACAAAGTAGGCCAATACAATTCACTATCTAAAACCTTCATAGCTGTGCGTTTTGGACTGAAGTAACCTCCACATGCAAGTGTGTGACAAAATTTCAAAACAAAATCAAATTCTATATCAGGCACAAAACGTCTAACACTTGGTCACTACATAGTCTCCACAAGTATAGATCATTCGAAATATAATACCTAGCTTCACTCATAAACTTATTCAATTGATCTTTATTTAAATCAACAGGCAATTTAAAAGCAGCTAGATAATTCACTAAGTCAGCATACCATGGGTAGAAACTATACACAGCACACAAATGTTCATTAAGGAAATCATCATCAATAAGTAAAGAATCTACCTTCGAAGCCTCAATTTTGCTCAAGTGGTCTGCCACCAATTTTTCTACTTCGCTTTTATCCCGGATGTCAATATCAAACTCTTGAAGTAAAAGTATCCATCTAATCAATCTTGGTTTTGCATCTAGCTTCTTTAGGAAGTACTTCAAGGCTGTATGATTAGTAAAAGAAATCACTTTAGCATCAAGCAAATAAGATCTAAATTTATCCAAAGTAAAAACAATAGCAAGAAACTCTTTTTCTGTGGTTGTATAATTTGCTTAGGGCCCATCCAGAGTCTTAGATGCATAAGTGATAAACACGTTTTTC